>CAMAOC010000428.1:0-37500 GCA_945859555.1 Megachile ligniseca
AACTATTATTATTATCCTTATTCTATTGTTGATATGCGTATTACACTTGTCTTTATCCTTATAACGATTATCATTATCCTTGTTATTATTATAATTATCGCTAAAACTGTTATTATTATCCTTATTACTATTATTATTATCGCTATAACTGTTATTATTTTCCTTATTACTATCATTACTATCCCTATTACTCTTGTCTTTATCCTTATAGCTATTATTATTATCCTTGTTATTATTATTATTATAGCTATAACTGTTATTATTATCCTTATTCTATTATTACTTTCCCTATTACTCTTGTCTTTATCCTTATAACTATTATTATTTTCCTTATTCTATTATTACTATCCCTATTACTCTTGTCTTTATCATTATAACTATTATTATTATCCTTGTTATTATTATTACTATCGCCACAACTGTTATTATTATTCTTATTACTATTATTATTATCGCTATAACTGTTATTATTATTCCTATTACTATTATTATTATCCCTGTTCCTCTTGTCTTTATCCTAATAACTATTATTATTATCGCTATAACTGTTATTATTATTCCTATTACTATTATTATTATCCCTGTTCCTCTTGTCTTTATCCTTGTAACTAGTATTATTATTATTATCGCTATGACTGTTATTATTATCCTTATTCTATTGTTACTATCCGTTTTACTCTTGTCTTTATCCTTATAACTATTATTATTATCCTTCTTCTTCTTATTATTATTATCGGTATAACTGTTACTATTATCCTTATTCTATTGTTACTATCCGTATTTGTCTTGTCTTCATCCTTATAACTATCATTATTATCCTTATTACCATTATTACTATCTCTATAACTGTTCGTATTATCATTCTTCATGTTATTATTATCGCTATAACTGTTATTACTATTCTTATTACTATTATTATTATCGCTATTACTGTTATTACTATTCTTATTACTATTATTATTATCGCTATAACTGTTATTATTATTCCTATTACTATTATTATTATCCCTGTACCTCTTGTCTTTATCCTTATAACTATTATTATTATCCTTATTATTATTATTATTATTATCGCTATAACTGTTATTATTATCCTTATTCTATTGTTACTATCCGTATTACTCGTGCCTTTATCCTTATAACTATTATTATTATCCTTATTCTATTGTTGATATGCGTATTACACTTGTCTTTATCCTTATAACGATTATCATTATCCTTGTTATTATTATAATTATCGCTAAAACTGTTATTATTATCCTTATTACTATTATTATTATCGCTATAACTGTTATTATTTTTCTTATTACTATCATTACTATCCCTATTACTCTTGTCTTTATCCTTATAACTATAATTATTTTCCTTATTCTATTATTACTATCCCTATTACTCTTGCCTTTATCCTTATAACTATTATTATTATTATCCTTATTACTATTATTATTATCCTTATTCTATTATTACTATCCCTATTACTCTTGTCTTTATCCTTATAGCTATTATTATTATCCTTGTTATTATTATTATTATCGATATAACTGTTATTATTATTCCTATTACTATTATTATTATCCCTGTTCCTCTTGTCTTTATCCTTGTAACTATTATTATTATTATTATCGCTATGACTGTTATTATTATCCTTATTCTATTGTTACTATCCGTTTTACTCTTGTCTTTATCCTTATAACTATTATTATTATCGTTCTTCTTCTTATTATTATTATCGGTATAACTGTTACTATTATCCTTATTCTATTGTTACTATCCGTATTTGTCTTGTCTTCATCCTTATAACTATCATTATTATCCTTATTACCATTATTACTATCTCTATAACTGTTCGTATTATCATTCTTAATGTTATTATTATCGCTATAACTGTTATTACTATTCTTATTACTATTATTATTATCGCTATTACTGTTATTACTATTCTTATTACTATTATTATTATCGCTATAACTGTTATTATTATTCCTATTACTATTATTATTATCCCTGTACCTCTTGTCCTTATCCTTATAACTATTATTATTATCCTTATTATTATTATTATTATTATCTCTATAACTGTTATTATTATCCTTATTCTATTGTTACTATCCGTATTACTCGTGCCTTTATCCTTATAACTATTATTATGATCCTTATTCTATTGTTGATATGCGTATTACACTTGTCTTTATCCTTATAACGATTATCATTATCCTTGTTATTATTATAATTATCGCTAAAACTGTTATTATTATCCTTATTACTATTATTATTATCGCTATAACTGTTATTATTTTTCTTATTACTATCATTACTATCCCTATTACTCTTGTCTTTATCCTTATAGCTATTATTATTATCCTTGTTATTATTATTATTATCGCTATAACTGTTATTATTACCCTTATTCTATTATTACTATCCCTATTACTCTTGTCTTTATCATTATAACTATTATTATTATCCTTGTTATTATTATTACTATCGCCACAACTGTTATTATTATTCTTATTACTATTATTATTATCGCTATAACTGTTATTATTATTCCTATTACTATTATTATTATCCCTGTTCCTCTTGTCTTTATCCTAATAACTATTATTATTATCGCTATAACTGTTATTATTATTCCTATTACTATTATTATTATCCCTGTTCCTCTTGTCTTTATCCTTATAACTATTATTATTATCCTTATTATTATTATTATTATCGCTATGACTGTTATTATTATCCTTATTCTATTGTTACTATCCGTTTTACTCTTGTCTTTATCCTTATAACTATTATTATTATCCTTCTTCTTCTTATTATTATTATCGCTATAACTGTTACTGTTATCCTTATTCTATTGTTACTATCCGTATTTGTCTTGTCTTCATCCTTATAACTGTTATTATTATCCATATTACTATTATTATTATCGCTATAACTGTTATAATTATACTTATTCCATTATTAATATCCCTATTCCTCTTGTCTTTATCCTTATAACTATCATTATTATCCTTATTACCATTATTAGTATCTCTATAACTGTTCCTATTATCATTCTTAATGTTATTATTATCGCTATAACTGTTATTACTATTCTTATTACTATTATTATTATCCCTGTTCCTCTTGTCTTTATCCTTATAACTATTATTATTATTATCCTTATTACTATTATTATTATCGCTATAACTATTATTACTATCCTTATTCTATTATTACTATCCCTATTACTCTTGTCTTTATCCTTATAGCTATTATTATTATCCTTGTTATTATTATTATTATCGCCACAACTGTTATTATTATTCTTATTACTATTATTTATATCGCTATAACTGTTATTATTATTTTTGTTACTATGATTATTATCGCTATAACTGTGATTATTATCCATATTCCATTATTACTATTCGTATTACTCTGCTGTTTATCCTTGTAACTATTATACGTATACTTCTTACTATTATTATTATCGCTATAAATGATATCATTATCATTATTACTGTTATTTTTATTCTGATTACTATTATTATTATCGCTATATCTGTTATTATTATCCTTATTCTATTGCGACTATCCCTATTCCTCTTGTCTTTATTCTTATAACTACTATGATTATTATCCTTATTACGATTATTATTATCGCTATATCTGTTATTATTATCCTTATTCTATTATTACCATCCCTATTCCTCTTGTCTTGATCCTTATAACTATTATTATTATTGCTATAACTGTTATTATTATTCTTATTACTATTATTATTATTCCTATTCCTCTTGTCTTTATCCTTATAACTATTATTATTATCGTTATTCCCTTTATTATCATCTCTATAACTGTTCTTATTATCATTCTTACTGATATTGTTATCGCTATAACTGTTATTAATATCCTTATTCTATTGTTACTATCCGCATTACTCTTGTCTTTATCCTTATAACTATTATTATTATCCTTATAACTATTATTATTATCCTTATTACTATTATTATTATCGCTATAACTGTTATTATTATCCTTATTACGATTATTATTATCGCTATAACTTATATTATTATTCTTGTTACAATATTATTATCGCTATAAATGTTATTATTGTCCTGATTGTATTATTACTATCCGTATTTCTCTTCTCTTTATCCTTGTAACTGTTATTCCTATACTTATATCTATTATTATTATCGCTATAAATATTATTATTATCACTGTTACTGTTATTACTATTCTTATTACTATTATTAATATCCCTATTCCCCTTGTCTTTATCCTTACAACGATTATCATTATCCTTATTATTATTATTATTATCGCCATAAGTGTTATTATTATCCTTATTCTAATGTTACTATCCGTATTACTCGTGCCTTTATCCTTATAACTATTATTATTATCCTTATTCTATTGTTGATATGCGTATTACACTTGTCTTTATCCTTATAACGATTATCATTATCCTTGTTATTATTATAATTATCGCTAAAACTGTTATTATTATCCTTATTACTATTATTATTATCGCTATAACTGTTATTATTTTCCTTATTACTATCATTACTATCCCTATTACTCTTGTCTTTATCCTTATAGCTATTATTATTATCCTTGTTATTATTATTATTATAGCTATAACTGTTATTATTATCCTTATTCTATTATTACTTTCCCTATTACTCTTGTCTTTATCCTTATAACTATTATTATTTTCCTTATTCTATTATTACTATCCCTATTACTCTTGTCTTTATCATTATAACTATTATTATTATCCTTGTTATTATTATTACTATCGCCACAACTGTTATTATTATTCTTATTACTATTATTATTATCGCTATAACTGTTATTATTATTCCTATTACTATTATTATTATCCCTGTTCCTCTTGTCTTTATCCTAATAACTATTATTATTATCGCTATAACTGTTATTATTATTCCTATTACTATTATTATTATCCCTGTTCCTCTTGTCTTTATCCTTGTAACTATTATTATTATTATTATCGCTATGACTGTTATTATTATCCTTATTCTATTGTTACTATCCGTTTTACTCTTGTCTTTATCCTTATAACTATTATTATTATCCTTCTTCTTCTTATTATTATTATCGGTATAACTGTTACTATTATCCTTATTCTATTGTTACTATCCGTATTTGTCTTGTCTTCATCCTTATAACTATCATTATTATCCTTATTACCATTATTACTATCTCTATAACTGTTCGTATTATCATTCTTCATGTTATTATTATCGCTATAACTGTTATTACTATTCTAATTACTATTATTATTATCGCTATTACTGTTATTACTATTCTTATTACTATTATTATTATCGCTATAACTGTTATTATTATTCCTGTTACTATTATTATTATCCCTGTACCTCTTGTCTTTATCCTTATAACTATTATTATTATCCTTATTATTATTATTATTATTATCGCTATAACTGTTATTATTATCCTTATTCTATTGTTACTATCCGTATTACTCGTGCCTTTATCCTTATAACTATTATTATTATCCTTATTCTATTGTTGATATGCGTATTACACTTGTCTTTATCCTTATAACGATTATCATTATCCTTGTTATTATTATAATTATCGCTAAAACTGTTATTATTATCCTTATTACTATTATTATTATCGCTATAACTGTTATTATTTTTCTTATTACTATCATTACTATCCCTATTACTCTTGTCTTTATCCTTATAACTATAATTATTTTCCTTATTCTATTATTACTATCCCTATTACTCTTGCCTTTATCCTTATAACTATTATTATTATTATCCTTATTACTATTATTATTATCCTTATTCTATTATTACTATCCCTATTACTCTTGTCTTTATCCTTATAGCTATTATTATTATCCTTGTTATTATTATTATTATCGATATAACTGTTATTATTATTCCTATTACTATTATTATTATCCCTGTTCCTCTTGTCTTTATCCTTGTAACTATTATTATTATTATTATCGCTATGACTGTTATTATTATCCTTATTCTATTGTTACTATCCGTTTTACTCTTGTCTTTATCCTTATAACTATTATTATTATCGTTCTTCTTCTTATTATTATTATCGGTATAACTGTTACTATTATCCTTATTCTATTGTTACTATCCGTATTTGTCTTGTCTTCATCCTTATAACTATCATTATTATCCTTATTACCATTATTACTATCTCTATAACTGTTCGTATTATCATTCTTAATGTTATTATTATCGCTATAACTGTTATTACTATTCTTATTACTATTATTATTATCGCTATTACTGTTATTACTATTCTTATTACTATTATTATTATCGCTATAACTGTTATTATTATTCCTATTACTATTATTATTATCCCTGTACCTCTTGTCCTTATCCTTATAACTATTATTATTATCCTTATTATTATTATTATTATTATCTCTATAACTGTTATTATTATCCTTATTCTATTGTTACTATCCGTATTACTCGTGCCTTTATCCTTATAACTATTATTATGATCCTTATTCTATTGTTGATATGCGTATTACACTTGTCTTTATCCTTATAACGATTATCATTATCCTTGTTATTATTATAATTATCGCTAAAACTGTTATTATTATCCTTATTACTATTATTATTATCGCTATAACTGTTATTATTTTTCTTATTACTATCATTACTATCCCTATTACTCTTGTCTTTATCCTTATAGCTATTATTATTATCCTTGTTATTATTATTATTATCGCTATAACTGTTATTATTACCCTTATTCTATTATTACTATCCCTATTACTCTTGTCTTTATCATTATAACTATTATTATTATCCTTGTTATTATTATTACTATCGCCACAACTGTTATTATTATTCTTATTACTATTATTATTATCGCTATAACTGTTATTATTATTCCTATTACTATTATTATTATCCCTGTTCCTCTTGTCTTTATCCTAATAACTATTATTATTATCGCTATAACTGTTATTATTATTCCTATTACTATTATTATTATTCCTGTTCCTCTTGTCTTTATCCTTATAACTATTATTATTATCCTTATTATTATTATTATTATCGCTATGACTGTTATTATTATCCTTATTCTATTGTTACTATCCGTTTTACTCTTGTCTTTATCCTTATAACTATTATTATTATCCTTCTTCTTCTTATTATTATTATCGCTATAACTGTTACTGTTATCCTTATTCTATTGTTACTATCCGTATTTGTCTTGTCTTCATCCTTATAACTGTTATTATTATCCATATTACTATTATTATTATCGCTATAACTGTTATAATTATACTTATTCCATTATTAATATCCCTATTCCTCTTGTCTTTATCCTTATAACTATCATTATTATCCTTATTACCATTATTAGTATCTCTATAACTGTTCCTATTATCATTCTTAATGTTATTATTATCGCTATAACTGTTATTACTATTCTTATTACTATTATTATTATCCCTGTTCCTCTTGTCTTTATCCTTATAACTATTATTATTATTATCCTTATTACTATTATTATTATCGCTATAACTATTATTACTATCCTTATTCTATTATTACTATCCCTATTACTCTTGTCTTTATCCTTATAGCTATTATTATTATCCTTGTTATTATTATTATTATCGCCACAACTGTTATTATTATTCTTATTACTATTATTTATATCGCTATAACTGTTATTATTATTTTTGTTACTATGATTATTATCGCTATAACTGTGATTATTATCCATATTCCATTATTACTATTCGTATTACTCTGCTGTTTATCCTTGTAACTATTATACGTATACTTCTTACTATTATTATTATCGCTATAAATGATATCATTATCATTATTACTGTTATTTTTATTCTGATTACTATTATTATTATCGCTATATCTGTTATTATTATCCTTATTCTATTGCTACTATCCCTATTCCTCTTGTCTTTATTCTTATAACTACTATGATTATTATCCTTATTACGATTATTATTATCGCTATATCTGTTATTATTATCCTTATTCTATTATTACCATCCCTATTCCTCTTGTCTTGATCCTTATAACTATTATTATTATTGCTATAACTGTTATTATTATTCTTATTACTATTATTATTATTCCTATTCCTCTTGTCTTTATCCTTATAACTATTATTATTATCGTTATTCCCTTTATTATCATCTCTATAACTGTTCTTATTATCATTCTTACTGATATTGTTATCGCTATAACTGTTATTATTATCCTTATTCTATTGTTACTATCCGCATTACTCTTGTCTTTATCCTTATAACTATTATTATTATCCTTATAACTATTATTATTATCCTTATTACTATTATTATTATCGCTATAACTGTTATTATTATCCTTATTACGATTATTATTATCGCTATAACTTATATTATTATTCTTGTTACAATATTATTATCGCTATAAATGTTATTATTGTCCTGATTGTATTATTACTATCCGTATTTCTCTTCTCTTTATCCTTGTAACTGTTATTCCTATACTTATATCTATTATTATTATCGCTATAAATATTATTATTATCACTGTTACTGTTATTACTATTCTTATTACTATTATTAATATCCCTATTCCCCTTGTCTTTATCCTTACAACTATTATCATTATCCTTATTATTATTATTATTATCGCCATAAGTGTTATTATTATCCTTATTCTAATGTTACTATCCGTATTACTCGTGCCTTTATCCTTATAACTATTATTATTATCCTTATTCTATTGTTGATATGCGTATTACACTTGTCTTTATCCTTATAACGATTATCATTATCCTTGTTATTATTATAATTATCGCTAAAACTGTTATTATTATCCTTATTACTATTATTATTATCGCTATAACTGTTATTATTTTCCTTATTACTATCATTACTATCCCTATTACTCTTGTCTTTATCCTTATAGCTATTATTATTATCCTTGTTATTATTATTATTATAGCTATAACTGTTATTATTACCCTTATTCTATTATTACTTTCCCTATTACTCTTGTCTTTATCCTTATAACTATTATTATTTTCCTTATTCTATTATTACTATCCCTATTACTCTTGTCTTTATCATTATAACTATTATTATTATCCTTGTTATTATTATTACTATCGCCACAACTGTTATTATTATTCTTATTACTATTATTATTATCGCTATAACTGTTATTATTATTCCTATTACTATTATTATTATCCCTGTTCCTCTTGTCCTTATCCTAATAACTATTATTATTATCGCTATAACTGTTATTATTATTCCTATTACTATTATTATTATCCCTGTTCCTCTTGTCTTTATCCTTGTAACTATTATTATTATTATTATCGCTATGACTGTTATTATTATCCTTATTCTATTGTTACTATCCGTTTTACTCTTGTCTTTATCCTTATAACTATTATTATTATCCTTCTTCTTCTTATTATTATTATCGGTATAACTGTTACTATTATCCTTATTCTATTGTTACTATCCGTATTTGTCTTGTCTTCATCCTTATAACTATCATTATTATCCTTATTACCATTATTACTATCTCTATAACTGTTCGTATTATCATTCTTCATGTTATTATTATCGCTATAACTGTTATTACTATTCTTATTACTATTATTATTATCGCTATTACTGTTATTACTATTCTTATTACTATTATTATTATCGCTATAACTGTTATTATTATTCCTATTACTATTATTATTATCCCTGTACCTCTTGTCTTTATCCTTATAACTATTATTATTATCCTTATTATTATTATTATTATTATCGCTATAACTGTTATTATTATCCTTATTCTATTGTTACTATCCGTATTACTCGTGCCTTTATCCTTATAACTATTATTATTATCCTTATTCTATTGTTGATATGCGTATTACACTTGTCTTTATCCTTATAACGATTATCATTATCCTTGTTATTATTATAATTATCGCTAAAACTGTTATTATTATCCTTATTACTATTATTATTATCGCTATAACTGTTATTATTTTTCTTATTACTATCATTACTATCCCTATTACTCTTGTCTTTATCCTTATAACTATTATTATTTTCCTTATTCTATTATTACTATCCCTATTACTCTTGCCTTTATCCTTATAACTATTATTATTATTATCCTTATTACTATTATTATTATCCTTATTCTATTATTACTATCCCTATTACTCTTGTCTTTATCCTTATAGCTATTATTATTATCCTTGTTATTATTATTATTATCGATATAACTGTTATTATTATTCCTACTACTATTATTATTATCCCTGTTCCTCTTGTCTTTATCCTTGTAACTATTATTATTATTATTATCGCTATGACTGTTATTATTATCCTTATTCTATTGTTACTATCCGTTTTACTCTTGTCTTTATCCTTATAACTATTATTATTATCGTTCTTCTTCTTATTATTATTATCGGTATAACTGTTACTATTATCCTTATTCTATTGTTACTATCCGTATTTGTCTTGTCTTCATCCTTATAACTATCATTATTATCCTTATTACCATTATTACTATCTCTATAACTGTTCGTATTATCATTCTTAATGTTATTATTATCGCTATAACTGTTATTACTATTCTTATTACTATTATTATTATCGCTATTACTGTTATTACTATTCTTATTACTATTATTATTATCGCTATAACTGTTATTATTATTCCTATTACTATTATTATTATCCCTGTACCTCTTGTCTTTATCCTTATAACTATTATTATTATCCTTATTATTATTATTATTATTATCGCTATAACTGTTATTATTATCCTTATTCTATTGTTACTATCCGTATTACTCGTGCCTTTATCCTTATAACTATTATTATTATCCTTATTCTATTGTTGATATGCGTATTACACTTGTCTTTATCCTTATAACGATTATCATTATCCTTGTTATTATTATAATTATCGCTAAAACTGTTATTATTATCCTTATTACTATTATTATTATCGCTATAACTGTTATTATTTTTCTTATTACTATCATTACTATCCCTATTACTCTTGTCTTTATCCTTATAACTATTATTATTTTCCTTATTCTATTATTACTATCCCTATTACTCTTGCCTTTATCCTTATAACTATTATTATTATTATCCTTATTACTATTATTATTATCCTTATTCTATTATTACTATCCCTATTACTCTTGTCTTTATCCTTATAGCTATTATTATTATCCTTGTTATTATTATTATTATCGATATAACTGTTATTATTATTCCTATTACTATTATTATTATCCCTGTTCCTCTTGTCTTTATCCTTGTAACTATTATTATTATTATTATCGCTTTGACTGTTATTATTATCCTTATTCTATTGTTACTATCCGTTTTACTCTTGTCTTTATCCTTATAACTATTATTATTATCGTTCTTCTTCTTCTTATTATTATCGGTATAACTGTTACTATTATCCTTATTCTATTGTTACTATCCGTATTTGTCTTGTCTTCATCCTTATAACTATCATTATTATCCTTACTACCATTATTACTATCTCTATAACTGTTCGTATTATCATTCTTAATGTTATTATTATCGCTATAACTGTTATTACTATTCTTATTACTATTATTATTATCGCTATTACTGTTATTACTATTCTTGTTACTATTATTATTATCGCTATAACTGTTATTATTATTCCTATTACTATTATTATTATCCCTGTACCTCTTGTCTTTATCCTTATAACTATTATTATTATCCTTATTATTATTATTATTATTATCGCTATAACTGTTATTATTATCTTTATTCTATTGTTACTATCCGTATTACTCGTGCCTTTATCCTTATAACTATTATTATTATCCTTATTCTATTGTTGATATGCGTATTACACTTGTCTTTATCCTTATAACGATAATCATTATCCTTGTTATTATTATAATTATCGCTAAAACTGTTATTATTATCCTTATTACTATTATTATTATCGCTATAACTGTTATTATTTTTCTTATTACTATCATTACTATCCCTATTACTCTTGTCTTTATCCTTATAACTATTATTATTTTCCTTATTCTATTATTACTATCCCTATTACTCTTGCCTTTATCCTTATAACTATTATTATTATTATCCTTATTACTATTATTATTATCGCTATAACTGTTATTATTATCCTTATTCTATTATTACTATCCCTATTACTCTTGTCTTTATCCTTATAGCTATTATTATTATCCTTGTTATTATTATTATTATCGATATAACTGTTATTATTATCCTTATTACTATTATTATTATCGTTATAACTATTATTATTATTTTTGTTACTATGATTATTATCGCTATAACTGTGATTATTATCCTTATTCCATTATTACTATTCGTATTACTTTTCTGTTTATCCTTGTAACTATTATACGTATACTTCTTACTATTATTATTATCGCTATAAATGATATCATTATCATTATTACTGTTATTTTTATTCTGATTACTATTATTATTATCGCTGTATCTGTTATTATTATCCTTATTCTATTGCTACTATCCCTATTCCTCTTGTCTTTATTCTTATAACTACTATGATTATTATCCTTATTACGATTATTATTATCGCTATATCTGTTATTATTATTCTTATTACTAATATAATATCTTTATAACTGTTATTATTATCCTTATTCTATTATTATTATCGCTATAACTGTTATTATTATCCTTATTCTATTATTATTATTCCTATTCCTCTTGTCTTTATCCTTATAACTATTATTATTATCGTTATTCCCTTTATTATCATCTCTATAACTGTTCTTATTATCATTCTTACTGTTTTGTTAGCGCTATAACTGTTATTATTATCCTTATTCTATTGTTACTATCCGCATTACTCTTGTCTTTATCCTTATAACTATTATTATTATCCTTATAACTATTATTATTATCCTTATTACAATTATTATTATCGCTATAACTGTTATTATTATCCTTATTACTATTATTATTATCGCTATAACTTATATTATTATTCTTGTTACTATTATTATTATCGCTATAAATGTTATTATTGTCCTGATTGTATTATTACTATCCGTATTTCTCTTCTCTTTATCCTTGTAACTGTTATTCCTATACTTATATCTATTATTATTATCGCTATAAATATTATTATTATCACTGTTACTGTTATTACTATTCTTATTACTATTATTAATATCCCTATTCCCCTTGTCTTTATCCTTACAACTATTATCATTATCCTTATTATTATTATTACTATCGCCATAAGTGTTATTATTATCCTTATTCTAATGTTACTATCCGTATTACTCGTGCCTTTATCCTTATAACTATTATTATTATCCTTATTCTATTGTTGATATGCGTATTACACTTGTCTTTATCCCTATAACGATTATCATTATCCTTGTTATTATTATAATTATCGCTAAAACTGTTATTATTATCCTTATTACTATTATTATTATCGCTATAACTGTTATTATTTTTCTTATTACTATCATTACTATCCCTATTACTCTTGTCTTTATCCTTATAGCTATTATTATTATCCTTGTTATTATTATTATTATAGCTATAACTGTTATTATTACCCTTATTCTATTATTACTTTCCCTATTACTCTTGTCTTTATCCTTATAACTATTATTATTTTCCTTATTCTATTATTACTATCCCTATTACTCTTGCCTTTATCCTTATAACTATTATTATTATTATCCTTATTACTATTATTATTATCGCTATAACTGTTATTATTATCCTTATTCTATTATTACTATCCCTATTACACTTGTCTTTATCCTTATAACGATTATCATTATCCTTGTTATTATTATAATTATCGCTAAAACTGTAATTATTATCCTTATTACTATTATTACTATCGCTATAACTGTTATTATTTTTCTTATTGCTATCATTACTATCCCTATTACTCTTGTCTTTATCCTTATAGCTATTATTATTATCCTTGTTATTATTATTATTATCGCTATAACTGTTATTATTACCCTTATTCTATTATTACTATCCCTATTACTCTTGTCTTTATCATTATAACTATTATTATTATCCTTGTTATTATTATTACTATCGCCACAACTGTTATTATTATTCTTATTACTATTATTATTATCGCTATAACTGTTATTATTATTCCTATTACTATTATTATTATCCCTGTTCCTCTTGTCTTTATCCTAATAACTATTATTATTATCGCTATAACTGTTATTATTATTCCTATTACTATTATTATTATCCCTGTTCCTCTTGTCTTTATCCTTGTAACTATTATTATTATTATTATCGCTATGACTGTTATTATTATCCTTATTCTGTTGTTACTATCCGTTTTACTCTTGTCTTTATCCTTATAACTATTATTATTATCCTTCTTCTTCTTATTATTATTATCGGTATAACTGTTACTATTATCCTTATTCTATTGTTACTATCCGTATTTGTCTTGTCTTCATCCTTATAACTATCATTATTATCCTTATTACCATTATTACTATCTCTATAACTGTTCGTATTATCATTCTTAATGTTATTATTATCGCTATAACTGTTATTACTATTCTTATTACTATTATTATTATCGCTATTACTGTTATTACTATTCTTATTACTATTATTATTATCGCTATAACTGTTATTATTATTCCTATTACTATTATTATTATCCCTGTACCTCTTGTCTTTATCCTTATAACTATTATTATTATCCTTATTATTATTATTATTATTATCGCTATAACTGTTATTATTTTTCTTATTACTATCATTACTATCCCTATTACTCTTGTCTTTATCCTTATAACTATTATTATTTTCCTTATTCTATTATTACTATCCCTATTACTCTTGCCTTTATCCTTATAACTATTATTATTATTATCCTTATTACTATTATTATTATCGCTATAACTGTTATTATTATCCTTATTCTATTATTACTATCCCTATTACTCTTGTCTTTATCCTTATAGCTATTATTATTATCCTTGTTATTATTATTATTATCGATATAACTGTTATTATTATCCTTATTACTATTATTATTATCGTTATAACTATTATCATTATCCTTATTATTATTATTATTATCGCTATAACTGTTATTATTATTCTTATTCCATTATTACTATTCGTATTACACTTCTCTTTATCCTTATAACTGTTATTATCGATATAACTGTTATTATTATCCTTATTCCATTATTACTATCCCTATTACTCTTGTCTTTATCCTTATAACTATCATTATTATCACGATTACTATTATTATTATTCCTATTACTATTATTATTATCCCTGTTCCTCTTGTCTTTATCCTTATAACTATTATCATTATCCTTATTATTATTATTATTATCGCCATAACTGTTATTATTATCCTTATTCTAATGTTACTATCCTTATTACTCTTGTCTTTATCCTTATAACTATTATCATTATCCTTATTATTGTTATTATTTTTATCGGTATAACTGTTATTATTATCCTTATTACTATTATTATTATCGCTATAACTGTTATTATTTTTCTTATTACTATTATTATTATCCCCATTCCTCTTGTCTTTATCCTTATAACTATTATTATTATCCATATTACAATTATTATTATCGCTATAACTGTTATTACTATTCTTATAACTATTATTATTATCGCTACAACTGTTATTATTATTCTTACTACTATTATTATTATCGCTATAAGTGTTATTATTATTCCTATTACTATTATTATTATCCCTGTTCCTCTTGTCTTTATCGTTATAACTATTATTATTATCCCTATTACTATTATTATTATCGCTATAACTGTTATTATTATCCTTATTCTATGGTTACTATCCGTATTACTCGTGCCTTTATCCTTACAACTATTATTATTATCCTTATTCTATTGTTACTATCCCTTTTACTCCTGTCTTTACCCTTATAACTATTATTATTATCCTTCTTATTATTATTATTATTATCGCTATAACTGTTATTATTATCCTTATTCTATTGTTACTTTCCCTATTACTCTTGTCTTTATGCTTATAACAATTATTATTATCCTTATTACTATTATTATTATCGCTATAAGAGTTATTATTTTTCTTATTACTATTATTATTATCCCCATTCCTCTTGTCTTTATCCTTATAACTATTATTATTATCCATATTACTATTATTATTATCGCTATAACTGTTATTACTATTCTTATTACTATTATTATTATCGCTATAACTGTTATTATTATTCCTATTACTATTATTATTATCCCTGTACCTCTTGTCTTTATCCTTATAACTATTATTATTATCCTTATTATTATTATTATTATTATCGCTATAACTGTTATTATTATCCTTATTCTATTGTTACTATCCGTATTACTCGTGCCTTTATCCTTATAACTATTATTATTATCCTTATTCTATTGTTGATATGCGTATTACACTTGTCTTTATCCTTATAACGATTATCATTATCCTTGTTATTATTATAATTATCGCTAAAACTGTTATTATTATCCTTATTACTATTATTATTATCGCTATAACTGTTATTATTTTTCTTATTACTATCATTACTATCCCTATTACTCTTGTCTTTATCCTTATAACTATTATTATTTTCCTTATTCTATTATTACTATCCCTATTACTCTTGCCTTTATCCTTATAACTATTATTATTATTATCCTTATTACTATTATTATTATCCTTATTCTATTATTACTATCCCTATTACTCTTGTCTTTATCCTTATAGCTATTATTATTATCCTTGTTATTATTATTATTATCGATATAACTGTTATTATTATTCCTATTACTATTATTATTATCCCTGTTCCTCTTGTCTTTATCCTTGTAACTATTATTATTATTATTATCGCTTTGACTGTTATTATTATCCTTATTCTATTGTTACTATCCGTTTTACTCTTGTCTTTATCCTTATAACTATTATTATTATCGTTCTTCTTCTTCTTATTATTATCGGTATAACTGTTACTATTATCCTTATTCTATTGTTACTATCCGTATTTGTCTTGTCTTCATCCTTATAACTATCATTATTATCCTTACTACCATTATTACTATCTCTATAACTGTTCGTATTATCATTCTTAATGTTATTATTATCGCTATAACTGTTATTACTATTCTTATTACTATTATTATTATCGCTATTACTGTTATTACTATTCTTGTTACTATTATTATTATCGCTATAACTGTTATTATTATTCCTATTACTATTATTATTATCCCTGTACCTCTTGTCTTTATCCTTATAACTATTATTATTATCCTTATTATTATTATTATTATTATCGCTATAACTGTTATTATTATCTTTATTCTATTGTTACTATCCGTATTACTCGTGCCTTTATCCTTATAACTATTATTATTATCCTTATTCTATTGTTGATATGCGTATTACACTTGTCTTTATCCTTATAACGATAATCATTATCCTTGTTATTATTATAATTATCGCTAAAACTGTTATTATTATCCTTATTACTATTATTATTATCGCTATAACTGTTATTATTTTTCTTATTACTATCATTACTATCCCTATTACTCTTGTCTTTATCCTTATAACTATTATTATTTTCCTTATTCTATTATTACTATCCCTATTACTCTTGCCTTTATCCTTATAACTATTATTATTATTATCCTTATTACTATTATTATTATCGCTATAACTGTTATTATTATCCTTATTCTATTATTACTATCCCTATTACTCTTGTCTTTATCCTTATAGCTATTATTATTATCCTTGTTATTATTATTATTATCGATATAACTGTTATTATTATCCTTATTACTATTATTATTATCGTTATAACTATTATTATTATTTTTGTTACTATGATTATTATCGCTATAACTGTGATTATTATCCTTATTCCATTATTACTATTCGTATTACTTTTCTGTTTATCCTTGTAACTATTATACGTATACTTCTTACTATTATTATTATCGCTATAAATGATATCATTATCATTATTACTGTTATTTTTATTCTGATTACTATTATTATTATCGCTGTATCTGTTATTATTATCCTTATTCTATTGCTACTATCCCTATTCCTCTTGTCTTTATTCTTATAACTACTATGATTATTATCCTTATTACGATTATTATTATCGCTATATCTGTTATTATTATTCTTATTACTAATATAATATCTTTATAACTGTTATTATTATCCTTATTCTATTATTATTATCGCTATAACTGTTATTATTATCCTTATTCTATTATTATTATTCCTATTCCTCTTGTCTTTATCCTTATAACTATTATTATTATCGTTATTCCCTTTATTATCATCTCTATAACTGTTCTTATTATCATTCTTACTGTTTTGTTAGCGCTATAACTGTTATTATTATCCTTATTCTATTGTTACTATCCGCATTACTCTTGTCTTTATCCTTATAACTATTATTATTATCCTTATAACTATTATTATTATCCTTATTACAATTATTATTATCGCTATAACTGTTATTATTATCCTTATTACTATTATTATTATCGCTATAACTTATATTATTATTCTTGTTACTATTATTATTATCGCTATAAATGTTATTATTGTCCTGATTGTATTATTACTATCCGTATTTCTCTTCTCTTTATCCTTGTAACTGTTATTCCTATACTTATATCTATTATTATTATCGCTATAAATATTATTATTATCACTGTTACTGTTATTACTATTCTTATTACTATTATTAATATCCCTATTCCCCTTGTCTTTATCCTTACAACTATTATCATTATCCTTATTATTATTATTACTATCGCCATAAGTGTTATTATTATCCTTATTCTAATGTTACTATCCGTATTACTCGTGCCTTTATCCTTATAACTATTATTATTATCCTTATTCTATTGTTGATATGCGTATTACACTTGTCTTTATCCCTATAACGATTATCATTATCCTTGTTATTATTATAATTATCGCTAAAACTGTTATTATTATCCTTATTACTATTATTATTATCGCTATAACTGTTATTATTTTTCTTATTACTATCATTACTATCCCTATTACTCTTGTCTTTATCCTTATAGCTATTATTATTATCCTTGTTATTATTATTATTATAGCTATAACTGTTATTATTACCCTTATTCTATTATTACTTTCCCTATTACTCTTGTCTTTATCCTTATAACTATTATTATTTTCCTTATTCTATTATTACTATCCCTATTACTCTTGCCTTTATCCTTATAACTATTATTATTATTATCCTTATTACTATTATTATTATCGCTATAACTGTTATTATTATCCTTATTCTATTATTACTATCCCTATTACACTTGTCTTTATCCTTATAACGATTATCATTATCCTTGTTATTATTATAATTATCGCTAAAACTGTAATTATTATCCTTATTACTATTATTACTATCGCTATAACTGTTATTATTTTTCTTATTGCTATCATTACTATCCCTATTACTCTTGTCTTTATCCTTATAGCTATTATTATTATCCTTGTTATTATTATTATTATCGCTATAACTGTTATTATTACCCTTATTCTATTATTACTATCCCTATTACTCTTGTCTTTATCATTATAACTATTATTATTATCCTTGTTATTATTATTACTATCGCCACAACTGTTATTATTATTCTTATTACTATTATTATTATCGCTATAACTGTTATTATTATTCCTATTACTATTATTATTATCCCTGTTCCTCTTGTCTTTATCCTAATAACTATTATTATTATCGCTATAACTGTTATTATTATTCCTATTACTATTATTATTATCCCTGTTCCTCTTGTCTTTATCCTTGTAACTATTATTATTATTATTATCGCTATGACTGTTATTATTATCCTTATTCTGTTGTTACTATCCGTTTTACTCTTGTCTTTATCCTTATAACTATTATTATTATCCTTCTTCTTCTTATTATTATTATCGGTATAACTGTTACTATTATCCTTATTCTATTGTTACTATCCGTATTTGTCTTGTCTTCATCCTTATAACTATCATTATTATCCTTATTACCATTATTACTATCTCTATAACTGTTCGTATTATCATTCTTAATGTTATTATTATCGCTATAACTGTTATTACTATTCTTATTACTATTATTATTATCGCTATTACTGTTATTACTATTCTTATTACTATTATTATTATCGCTATAACTGTTATTATTATTCCTATTACTATTATTATTATCCCTGTACCTCTTGTCTTTATCCTTATAACTATTATTATTATCCTTATTATTATTATTATTATTATCGCTATAACTGTTATTATTTTTCTTATTACTATCATTACTATCCCTATTACTCTTGTCTTTATCCTTATAACTATTATTATTTTCCTTATTCTATTATTACTATCCCTATTACTCTTGCCTTTATCCTTATAACTATTATTATTATTATCCTTATTACTATTATTATTATCGCTATAACTGTTATTATTATCCTTATTCTATTATTACTATCCCTATTACTCTTGTCTTTATCCTTATAGCTATTATTATTATCCTTGTTATTATTATTATTATCGATATAACTGTTATTATTATCCTTATTACTATTATTATTATCGTTATAACTATTATCATTATCCTTATTATTATTATTATTATCGCTATAACTGTTATTATTATTCTTATTCCATTATTACTATTCGTATTACACTTCTCTTTATCCTTATAACTGTTATTATCGATATAACTGTTATTATTATCCTTATTCCATTATTACTATCCCTATTACTCTTGTCTTTATCCTTATAACTATCATTATTATCACGATTACTATTATTATTATTCCTATTACTATTATTATTATCCCTGTTCCTCTTGTCTTTATCCTTATAACTATTATCATTATCCTTATTATTATTATTATTATCGCCATAACTGTTATTATTATCCTTATTCTAATGTTACTATCCTTATTACTCTTGTCTTTATCCTTATAACTATTATCATTATCCTTATTATTGTTATTATTTTTATCGGTATAACTGTTATTATTATCCTTATTACTATTATTATTATCGCTATAACTGTTATTATTTTTCTTATTACTATTATTATTATCCCCATTCCTCTTGTCTTTATCCTTATAACTATTATTATTATCCATATTACAATTATTATTATCGCTATAACTGTTATTACTATTCTTATAACTATTATTATTATCGCTACAACTGTTATTATTATTCTTACTACTATTATTATTATCGCTATAAGTGTTATTATTATCTTTATTCTATTATTACTATCCCTATTACTCTTGACTTTATCCTTATAACTATTATTAGTATCCTTATTACTATTATTATTATCGCTATAACTGTTATTATTATTCCTATTACTATTATTATTATCCCTGTTCCTCTTGTCTTTATCGTTATAACTATTATTATTATCCCTATTACTATTATTATTATCGCTATAACTGTTATTATTATCCTTATTCTATGGTTACTATCCGTATTACTCGTGCCTTTATCCTTACAACTATTATTATTATCCTTATTCTATTGTTACTATCCCTTTTACTCCTGTCTTTACCCTTATAACTATTATTATTATCCTTCTTATTATTATTATTATTATCGCTATAACTGTTATTATTATCCTTATTCTATTGTTACTTTCCCTATTACTCTTGTCTTTATGCTTATAACAATTATTATTATCCTTATTACTATTATTATTATCGCTATAAGAGTTATTATTTTTCTTATTACTATTATTATTATCCCCATTCCTCTTGTCTTTATCCTTATAACTATTATTATTATCCATATTACTATTATTATTATCGCTATAACTGTTATGACTATTCTTATTACTATTATTATTATCGCTATAACTGTTATTATTATTCTTACTACTATTATTATTATCGCTATAACTGTTATTATTATATTTATTCTATTATTACTATCCCTATTACTCTTGACTTTATCCTTATAACTATTATTAGTATCCTTATTACTATTATTATTATCGCTATAACTGTTATATTATCCTTATTCTATTATTACTATCCGTATTACTCTTCTCTTTATCCTTATAAATGTTATTCCTATACTTATATCTATTATTGTTATCATTATAAATGGTATTATTATCACTATTACTGTTATTACTATTCTTATTACAATTATTACTATCCCAATTCCCCTTGTCTTTATCCTTATAACTATTATCATTATCCTTATTCTATTGTTACTATCCGTATTACTCATGCCTTTATCCTTATAACTATTATTATTATCCTTATTCTATTATTACTATCCCTACTCCTCTTGTCTTTATCGTTCTAACTATCATTATTATCACTATTACTATTATTATTATCGCTATAACTTATTATTATTCTTATTACTATTATTATTGTCCCTATTCCTCTTGTCTTTATCCTTATAACTATTATTATTATCCTTATTACTATTATTATTATCGGTATAACTGTTATTATTATCCTTATTCGATTGTTACTATACCTATTCCTCTTGTATTTATCCTTATAACTATTATGATTATTATCCTTATTACTATTATTATTATCGCTATAACTGTTATTATTATCCTTATTCTATTGTTACTATCCGTATTACTCTTCTCTTTATCCTTATAAATGTTATTCCTATACTTATATCTATTATTGTTATTGTACTATTATTATTGTCCTTATTACTATTATTATTATCGCTATAACTGATATTATTATTCTTGTTACTATTATTATGATCGCTATAAATATTATTATTATCACTATTACTGTTATTACTATTCTTATTACTATTATTATTATCGCTATTCCCCTTGTCTTTATCCTTATAACTATCATTATTATACCTATTACTATTATTATTATCCCTGTTCCTCTTGTCTTTATCCTTATAACTATTATTATTATCCTTATTATTATTATTATTATCGCTATAACTGTTATTATTATCATTATTACTATTATTATTATTCTTATTACTATTATTATTGTCCCTATTCTTCTTGTCTTTATCCTTATAACTATTATTATTATCCTTATTACTATTATTATTATCGCTATAACTGTTATTATTATCCTTATTCTATTGTTACTAACGCTATTACTCTTGTCTTTATCCTTATAACTTCTATTATTATCCTTGTTATTATTATTATTATTATCGCTATAACTGTTATTGTTATCCTTATTACTGTTATGATTATCGCTGTAACTGTTATTATTATGCTTATTACTATTATTATTATCGCTATAACTATTATTATTATCCTAATTACTATTATTATTATCCTTGTTATTATTATTATTATCGCCATAACTGTTATTATTATTCTTATTACTATTATTATTATCGCTATAACTGTTATCATTATCCTTATTCTATTATTGCTATCCCTATTACTTTTGTCTTTAACCTTATAACTATTATTATTATCCTTATTCTATTATTACTATCCCTATTACTCTTGTCTTTATCCTTATAACTATTATTATTTTCCTTATTCTATTGTTACTATCCGCATTACCCTTGCCTTTATCCTTATAACTATTATTATTATCATCCTTATTACTATTATTATTATCGCTATAACTGTTATTATTATCCTTATTCTATTATTACTATCATTATTACTCTTGTCTTTGTCCTTATAACTATTATTATTATCCTTGTTATTATTATTATTATCGCTATAACTGTTATTATTATCCTTGATACTATTATTATTATCGCTATAACTGTTATTATTATCCTTATTCTATTGTTACTATACGTATTACTCTTGTCTTTATCCTTATAACTATTATTATTTTCCTTATTCTATTATTACTATCCCTATTACTCTTGTCTTTGTCCTTATAACTATTATTATTATCCTTGTTATTATTATTATTATCGCTATAACTGTTATTATTATCCTTATTCTATTGTTGCTATCCATATTAGTCTTGTCTTTATCCTTACAACTAATATTATTATTTTCCTTATTCTATTGTTACTATCCGCATTACTCTTGCCTTTATCCTTATAACTATCATTATTATTATCCTTATTACTATTATTATTATCGCTATAACTGTTATTATTATCCTTATTACTATTATTATTATCGCTATAACTATTATTATTATCCTTATTACTATTATTATTATCCTTGTTATTATTATTATTATCGCCATAACTGTTATTATTATCCTTATTACTATTATTATTATCGCTATAACTGTTATCATTATCCTTATAACTATTATTATTTTCCTTATTCTATTGTTACTATCCGCATTACCCTTGCCTTTATCCTTATAACTATTATTATTATTATCCTTATTACTATTATTATTATCGCTATAACTGTTATTATTATCCTTATTCTATTGTTACTATCCGTATTACTCTTGTCTTTATCCTTATAACTATTATTGTTTTCCTTATTCTATTGTTACTATCCGCATTACCCGTGCCTTTATCCTTATAACTATTATTATTATTATCCTTATTACTATTATTATTATCGCTATAACTATTAGTATTATCCTTATTATTATTATTATTATCCCTATAACTGGTATAATTATCCTTATGCTATTGTTACTATCCGTTTTACTCTTGTCTTTATCCTGGTAACTATTATTTTTATCCTTATTACTATTATTATTATCGCTATAACTGTTATTATTATCCTTATTACTATTATCATTATCTCTATAGCTGTTATTATGATCCTTATTACTATTATTATTATCTCTATAACTGTTATTATTATCCTTATTCTATTGTTGCTATCCATATTAGTCTTGTCTTTATCCTTACAACTATTATTATTTTCCTTATTCTATTGTTACTATCCGCATTACCCTTGCCTTTATCCTTATAACTATTATTATTATTATCCTTATTACTACTATTATTATCGCTATAACTGTTATTATTATCCTTATTCTATTGTCACTATCCGTTTTACTCTTGTCTTTATCCTTGTAACTATTATTATTATCCTTATTACTATTACTATTATCGCTATAACTGTTATTATTATCCTTATTATTATTATTATTATTATCGCTATAACTGTTATTATTATCCTTATTACTATTATTACTATCAATATTACTCTTGTCTTTATCCTTATAACTATTATTATTTTCCTTACTCTATTGTTACTATCCGCATTACCCTTGCCTTTATCCTTATAACTATTATTATTATCATCCTTATTACTATTATTATTATCGCTATAACTGTTATTATTATCCTTATTCTATTATTACTATCATTATTACTCTTGTCTTTGTCCTTATAACTATTATTATTATCCTTGTTATTATTATTATTATCGCTATAACTGTTATTATTATCCTTGTTACTATTATTATTATCGCTATAACTGTTATTATTATCCTTATTCTATTGTTACTATACGTATTACTCTTGTCTTTATCCTTATAACTATTATTATTTTCCTTATTCTATTGTTACTATCCGCATTACTCTTGCCTTTATCCTTATAACTATTATTATTATTATCCTTATTACTATTATTATTATCGCTATAACTGTTATTATTATCCTTATTCTATTGTTACTATCCGTATTACTCTTGTCTTTATCCTTATAACTATTATTGTTTTCCTTATTCTATTGTTACTATCCGCATTACCCGTGCCTTTATCCTTATAACTATTATTATTATTATCCTTATTACTATTATTATTATCGCTATAACTATTAGTATTATCCTTATTATTATTATTATTATCCCTATAACTGGTATAATTATCCTTATGCTATTGTTACTATCCGTTTTACTCTTGTCTTTATCCTGGTAACTATTATTATTATCCTTATTACTATTATTATTATCGCTATAACTGTTATTATTATCCTTATTACTATTATCATTATCTCTATAACTGTTATTATGATCCTTATTACTATTATTATTATCTCTATAACTGTTATTATTATCCTTATTCTATTGTTGCTATCCATATTAGTCTTGTCTTTATCCTTACAACTATTATTATTTTCCTTATTCTATTGTTACTATCCGCATTACCCTTGCCTTTATCCTTATAACTATTATTATTATTATCCTTATTACTACTATTATTATCGCTGTAACTGTTATTATTATCCTTATTCTATTGTCACTATCCGTTTTACTCTTGTCTTTATCCTTGTAACTATTATTATTATCCTTATTACTATTACTATTATCGCTATAACTGTTATTATTATCCTTATTATTATTATTATTATTATCGCTATAACTGTTATTATTATCCTTATTCTATTATTACTATCATTATTACTCTTGTCTTTGTCCTTATAACTATTATTATTATCCTTGTTATTATTATTATTATCGCTATAACTGTTATTATTATCCTTGTTACTATTATTATTATCGCTATAACTGTTATTATTATCCTTATTCTATTGTTACTATACGTATTACTCTTGTCTTTATCCTTATAACTATTATTATGTTCCTTATTCTATTGTTACTATCCGCATTACTCTTGCCTTTATCCTTATAACTATTATTATTATTATCCTTATTACTATTATTATTATCGCTATAACTGTTATTATTATCCTTATTCTATTATTGCTATCCCTATTACTTTTGTCTTTAACCTTATAACTATTATTATTATCCTTATTCTATTATTACTATCGCTATTACTCTTGTCTTTATCCTTATAACTATTATTATTATCCTTATTACTATTATTATTATCTCTATAACTGTTATTATTATCCTTATTACTATTATTACTATCCCTATTACTCTTGTCTTTATCCTTATAACTATTATTATTTTCCTTATTCTATTGTTACTATCCGCATTACCCGTGCCTTTATCCTTATAACTATTATTATTATTATCCTTATTACTATTATTATTATCGCTATAACTGTTATTATTATCCTTATTACTATTATTATTATCGCTATAACTATTATTATTATCCTTATTACTATTATTATTATCCTTGTTATTATTATTATTATCGCCATAACTGTTATTATTATCCTTATTACTATTATTATTATCGCTATAACTGTTATCATTATCCTTATAACTTTTATTATTTTCCTTATTCTATTGTTACTATCCGCATTACCCTTGCCTTTATCCTTATAACTATTATTATTATTATCCTTATTACTATTATTATTATCGCTATAACTGTTATTATTATCCTTATTCTATTGTTACTATCCGTATTACTCTTGTCTTTATCCTTATAACTATTATTGTTTTCCTTATTCTATTGTTACTATCCGCATTACCCGTGCCTTTATCCTTATAACTATTATTATTATTATCCTTATTACTATTATTATTATCGCTATAACTATTAGTATTATCCTTATTATTATTATTATTATCCCTATAACTGGTATAATTATCCTTATGCTATTGTTACTATCCGTTTTACTCTTGTCTTTATCCTGGTAACTATTATTATTATCCTTATTACTATTATTATTATCGCTATAACTGTTATTATTATCCTTATTACTATTATCATTATCTCTATAACTGTTATTATGATCCTTATTACTATTATTATTATCTCTATAACTGTTATTATTATCCTTATTCTATTGTTGCTATCCATATTAGTCTTGTCTTTATCCTTACAACTATTATTATTTTCCTTATTCTATTGTTACTATCCGCATTACCCTTGCCTTTATCCTTATAACTATTATTATTATTATCCTTATTACTACTATCATTATCGCTGTAACTGTTATTATTATCCTTATTCTATTGTCACTATCCGTTTTACTCTTGTCTTTATCCTTGTAACTATTATTATTATCCTTATTACTATTACTATTATCGCTATAACTGTTATTATTATCCTTATTATTATTATTATTATTATCGCTATAACTGTTATTATTATCCTTATTACTATTATTACTATCCCTATTTCTCTTGTCTTTATCCTTATAACTATTATTATTTTCCTTATTCTATTGTTACTATCCGCATTACCCTTGCCTTTATCCTTATAACTATTATTATTATCATCCTTATTACTATTATTATTATCGCTATAACTGTTATTATTATCCTTATTCTATTATTACTATCATTATTACTCTTGTCTTTGTCCTTATAACTATTATTATTATCCTTGTTATTATTATTATTATCGCTATAACTGTTATTATTATCCTTGTTACTATTATTATTATCGCTATATCTGTTATTATTATCCTTATTCTATTGTTACTATACGTATTACTCTTGTCTTTATCCTTATAACTATTATTATTTTCCTTATTCTATTGTTACTATCCGCATTACTCTTGCCTTTATCCTTATAACTATTATTATTATTATCCTTATTACTATTATTATTATCGCTATAACTATTAGTATTATCCTTATTATTATTATTATTATCCCTATAACTGGTATAATTATCCTTATGCTATTGTTACTATCCGTTTTACTCTTGTCTTTATCCTGCTAACTATTATTATTATCCTTATTACTATTATTATTATCGCTATAACTGTTATTATTATCCTTATTACTATTATCATTATCTCTATAGCTGTTATTATGATCCTTATTACTATTATTATTATCTCTATAACTGTTATTATTATCCTTATTCTATTGTTGCTATCCATATTAGTCTTGTCTTTATCCTTACAACTATTATTATTTTCCTTATTCTATTGTTACTATCCGCATTACCCTTGCCTTTATCCTTATAACTATTATTATTATTATCCTTATTACTACTATTATTATCGCTATAACTGTTATTATTATCCTTATTCTATTGTCACTATCCGTTTTACTCTTGTCTTTATCCTTGTAACTATTATTATTATCCTTATTACTATTACTATTATCGCTATAACTGTTATTATTATCCTTATTATTATTATTATTATTATCGCTATAACTGTTATTATTATCCTTATTACTATTATTACTATCCCTATTACTCTTGTCTTTATCCTTATAACTATTATTATTTTCCTTATTCTATTGTTACTATCCGCATTACCCTTGCCTTTATCCTTATAACTATTATTATTATCATCCTTATTACTATTATTATTATCGCTATAACTGTTATTATTATCCTTATTCTATTATTACTATCATTATTACTCTTGTCTTTGTCCTTATAACTATTATTATTATCCTTGTTATTATTATTATTATCGCTATAACTGTTATTATTATCCTTGTTACTATTATTATTATCGCTATAACTGTTATTATTATCCTTATTCTATTGTTACTATACGTATTACTCTTGTCTTTATCCTTATAACTATTATTATTTTCCTTATTATATTGTTACTATCCGCATTACTCTTGCCTTTATCCTTATAACTATTATTATTATTATCCTTATTACTATTATTATTATCGCTATAACTGTTATTATTATCCTTATTACTATTATTATTATTGCTATAACTATTATTATTATCCTTATTACTATTATTATTATCCTTGTTATTATTATTATTATCGCCATAACTGTTATTATTATCCTTATTACTATTATTATTATCGCTATAACTGTTATCATTATCCTTATAACTATTATTATTTTCCTTATTCTATTGTTACTATCCGCATTACCCTTGCCTTTATCCTTATAACTATTATTATTATTATCCTTATTACTATTATTATTATCGCTATAACTGTTATTATTATCCTTATTCTATTGTTACTATCCGTATTACTCTTGTCTTTATCCTTATAACTATTATTGTTTTCCTTATTCTATTGTTACTATCCGCATTACCCGTGCCTTTATCCTTATAACTATTATTATTATTATCCTTATTACTATTATTATTATCGCTATAACTATTAGTATTATCCTTATTATTATTATTATTATCCCTATAACTGGTATAATTATCCTTATGCTATTGTTACTATCCGTTTTACTCTTGTCTTTATCCTGGTAACTATTATTATTATCCTTATTACTATTATTATTATCGCTATAACTGTTATTATTATCCTTATTACTATTATCATTATCTCTATAACTGTTATTATGATCCTTATTACTATTATTATTATCTCTATAACTGTTATTATTATCCTTATTCTATTGTTGCTATCCATATTAGTCTTGTCTTTATCCTTACAACTATTATTATTTTCCTTATTCTATTGTTACTATCCGCATTACCCTTGCCTTTATCCTTATAACTATTATTATTATTATCCTTATTACTACTATTATTATCGCTGTAACTGTTATTATTATCCTTATTCTATTGTCACTATCCGTTTTACTCTTGTCTTTATCCTTGTAACTATTATTATTATCCTTATTACTATTACTATTATCGCTATAACTGTTATTATTATCCTTATTATTATTATTATTATTATCGCTATAACTGTTATTATTATCCTTATTACTATTATTACTATCCCTATTACTCTTGTCTTTATCCTTATAACTATTATTATTTTCCTTATTCTATTGTTACTATCCGCATTACCCTTGCCTTTATCCTTATAACTATTATTATTATCATCCTTATTACTATTATTATTATCGCTATAACTGTTATTATTATCCTTATTCTATTATTACTATCATTATTACTCTTGTCTTTGTCCTTATAACTATTATTATTATCCTTGTTATTATTATTATTATCGCTATAACTGTTATTATTATCCTTGTTACTATTATTATTATCGCTATAACTGTTATTATTATCCTTATTCTATTGTTACTATACGTATTACTCTTGTCTTTATCCTTATAACTATTATTATTTTCCTTATTCTATTGTTACTATCCGCATTACTCTTGCCTTTATCCTTATAACTATTATTATTATTATCCTTATTACTATTATTATTATCGCTATAACTGTTATTATTATCCTTATTCTATTATTGCTATCCCTATTACTTTTGTCTTTAACCTTATAACTATTATTATTATCCTTATTCTATTATTACTATCGCTATTACTCTTGTCTTTATCCTTATAACTATTATTATTATCCTTATTACTATTATTATTATCTCTATAACTGTTATTATTATCCTTATTACTATTATTACTATCCCTATTACTCTTGTCTTTATCCTTATAACTATTATTATTTTCCTTATTCTATTGTTACTATCCGCATTACCCGTGCCTTTATCCTTATAACTATTATTATTATTATCCTTATTACTATTATTATTATCGCTATAACTGTTATTATTATCCTTATTACTATTATTATTATCGCTATAACTATTATTATTATCCTTATTACTATTATTATTATCCTTGTTATTATTATTATTATCGCCATAACTGTTATTATTATCCTTATTACTATTATTATTATCGCTATAACTGTTATCATTATCCTTATAACTATTATTATTTTCCTTATTCTATTGTTACTATCCGCATTACCCTTGCCTTTATCCTTATAACTATTATTATTATTATCCTTATTACTATTATTATTATCGCTATAACTGTTATTATTATCCTTATTCTATTGTTACTATCCGTATTACTCTTGTCTTTATCCTTATAACTATTATTGTTTTCCTTATTCTATTGTTACTATCCGCATTACCCGTGCCTTTATCCTTATAACTATTATTATTATTATCCTTATTACTATTATTATTATCGCTATAACTATTAGTATTATCCTTATTATTATTATTATTATCCCTATAACTGGTATAATTATCCTTATGCTATTGTTACTATCCGTTTTACTCTTGTCTTTATCCTGGTAACTATTATTATTATCCTTATTACTATTATTATTATCGCTATAACTGTTATTATTATCCTTATTGCTATTATCATTATCTCTATAACTGTTATTATGATCCTTATTACTATTATTATTATCTCTATAACTGTTATTATTATCCTTATTCTATTGTTGCTATCCATATTAGTCTTGTCTTTATCCTTACAACTATTATTATTTTCCTTATTCTATTGTTACTATCCGCATTACCCTTGCCTTTATCCTTATAACTATTATTATTATTATCCTTATTACTACTATTATTATCGCTGTAACTGTTATTATTATCCTTATTCTATTGTCACTATCCGTTTTACTCTTGTCTTTATCCTTGTAACTATTATTATTATCCTTATTACTATTACTATTATCGCTATAACTGTTATTATTATCCTTATTATTATTATTATTATTATCGCTATAACTGTTATTATTATCCTTATTACTATTATTACTATCCCTATTACTCTTGTCTTTATCCTTATAACTATTATTATTTTCCTTATTCTATTGTTACTATCCGCATTACCCTTGCCTTTATCCTTATAACTATTATTATTATCATCCTTATTACTATTATTATTATCGCTATAACTGTTATTATTATCCTTATTCTATTATTACTATCATTATTACTCTTGTCTTTGTCCTTATAACTATTATTATTATCCTTGTTATTATTATTATTATCGCTATAACTGTTATTATTATCCTTGTTACTATTATTATTATCGCTATAACTGTTATTATTATCCTTATTCTATTGTTACTATACGTATTACTCTTGTCTTTATCCTTATAACTATTATTATTTTCCTTATTCTATTGTTACTATCCGCATTACTCTTGCCTTTATCCTTATAACTATTATTATTATTATCCTTATTACTATTATTATTATCGCTATAACTGTTATTATTATCCTTATTCTATTATTGCTATCCCTATTACTTTTGTCTTTAACCTTATAACTATTATTATTATCCTTATTCTATTATTACTATCGCTATTACTCTTGTCTTTATCCTTATAACTATTATTATTATCCTTATTACTATTATTATTATCTCTATAACTGTTATTATTATCCTTATTACTATTATTACTATCCCTATTACTCTTGTCTTTATCCTTATAACTATTATTATTTTCCTTATTCTATTGTTACTATCCGCATTACCCGTGCCTTTATCCTTATAACTATTATTATTATTATCCTTATTACTATTATTATTATCGCTATAATTGGTATAATTATCCTTATTCTATTGTTACTATCCGTTTTACTCTTGTCTTTATCCTTGTGTAACGTCTCTGGACCTAGGTACAGATATTTACAGCGCTCGTGAGGCAAAGAGCGGTATTTACCTACTGAACGACTCGATTATTAATAAACTAATTCTAAAGATTGTGGGATTCGTGTGGTGTGCGGTTAAGAATTGAAATTCACAGGTCAATACCTTTCAACAATAAAGGTTTATTCAATAAATAGTGATGATGATGATGATGATTTAACAATTAACAATTATAACAATTAAAGAAAAGTATACGTAACTAATATAGTGACATTAATAATGGACGACGAACTCAAAAGAACTAAAATATATTTTGTCGTAATAAAGAACAAAAAGATATATATATAATTTAAATAATACGCGTTCGTGAATGCAAAATGTAACTAACAAAATAGGATAGGCTAGTTAATGCTTCGCGACAAATCCTACCTAGATCTGTTTCTCGTTCAAAGCTAACTATTCTCCTTCGCAAAAATTAAAGAGATTCTATATGTTGAGAATTTAAGATTTGATACCCTGAAATTAACGCAATTATAATATTCGACGCAATTTACACGGTTCGCAATTTAGCTCTATGCTGAATCCTACTTAAGTCTGATTTCTGTAGAAGCTAATTAACGCAGTTTCGATATTGACAATATTTGATTTTTGTTTTTTATAATATGAACGATACGTTTACAGTCGGAACTCTATAACGAATCCTACCTAAGTTTGATTCTGTTTCTAGAATTTACTGAGTACTCTTTTACGAATTTGACAATATTAATATTTGTAATTATGACTCTAACGCGATGTAGTCGACTACGTGATTTTGACAGAACAATCCTTTTTAAATGACAAAATATTTTACGATTCAAAGTCCTAGGATTTGAAGTTAATGTAAAGTTTAGTTATCTTCATCGGAACAATTACTCTTTAATTATTTTGACTCGACAACTAATTGTCCAAGACCCTTTTTGCCAAATCGCACATTGACACCCAAAACCAGATCGCTTAATTGGGGAGCCTGTTGTTCACTGGCTACTAGAACGACCCAACGACCCAGAATCAGATGAACAGTATACGTTCGACAGGGTAGCAAATAAAAATTGATTTTAATTATTAAATCGGAATTACTGAACTGCCGCCCAAAAGACACGGGCTTCAGACACCAAGCCGCTCAAAATGGGGAGCCTGCTTTTGGCTGGCTACGATACTACCCAGAGCGAACCCCGAGAATCTGATGGCGCGTTTAGTAACACGACAAAAATTGCAATATATCTGAGAGTAGCTGAGAGCTCTCGTTTCGATGTCTCAACCTTCCCTGGCGCTGAGTATAGCTCTCTCCTGACGGAGTTTCAGATACAAGACCGCTTGAATGGGGAGCCTGTTGTTCACTGGCTACTAGAACGACCCAGCGATCAGGTATCTAAATGGCGTATACCCGCACTTCCAAAAAAGAATTAAGAATCTATTTGGCTCTTGATCAGCGAAAATTGTTCCGGATATTATTACGACGTGTATCTAGCTCGACTGTGAAAATTGTTCTGCGATCTAGGCTGATTTCGGCCTGCCTTATATACTCGAAGACCTTTCACTTTTCAAGGTCTGGAAATCTACCCTTATGTTCGTCGTACAAAATTATGTGTATGATTTTAACATATAATTTATATATAAAACATTAATTAATGAAGTAGATGAGTTTCTGACATTATTAATAGAGTCTGCAGAATAGTAACTAATGTTTGTAATATAGAAATAACAAATTAATAGCGTTTTAAATGAAATAGACACGCGCTGTCCTTTTCGCACAATTTCTATAAGAATCTACGCTATATGTTCAAGCATATGATCTCGCGGAATATTCCTATGAATAATTTTATAATTGTATTATTTATTTAGTTTGAACGACTGATTCTTGACTTCGAGTATAGATATTCTAATTCAACATAATATTGGCTATTTTTGTATATAGTGTTTGTTTTAAATAATTAACGATTTTAATGTGTTATAATATAGTTGATTGAAAATATATCATCTATCTTTGTCTAGAGATAGCGCGTCGATTCTAAGAAATCCTGTGCTAGCGTCGTAGCACGTAGTACATCATGTATCGAAATTTTCCGTACGAAACATTTACAATATAATATCTATTCGACTAAAATAATATTCGGATTTGATTCCTAATAGCTCAGCTCTAACATATAATTAATTATCTTCCTACATATTGATTTCGCAAATAATTATTTAATAACTTTTTTTTTTGTGTATCTAGTAACGTTGTTAACTAAAATATATATTTATAATACGCTATAAATGGAATAATAAATGAATCTAATGTTCAGTGATATTTAACTAAATATTTAACTAGACAGTCTATATGTTTGCTAAAAATAATTACTTAATAATATAATCTTTGTAAATTGAGAAAGTACATATAGATATGTGTTACCGACAGTTAAACCAAATTCTACGATGATTGACATGTCTAAAGTCGCGGTCGGTAATAGAAAAATCGCGGTCGATAATTGAAATCTATAATACCTTTGAATAGCTTAACTTTCGGACATTTCTGAGGGCGACAAAAAAAACAAAAAATTCTTCAGGGATGTTACACTTGTAACTATTATTATGATCCTTATTACTATTATTATTATCGCTATAACTGTTATTATTATCCTTATTACTATTATCATTATCTCTATAACTGTTATTATGATCCTTATTACTATTATTATTATCTCTATAACTGTTATTATTATCCTTGTTATTATTATTATTATCGCTATAACTGTTAATATTATCCTTATTCTATTGTTGCTATCCATATTAGTCTTGTCTTTATCCTTACAACTATTATTATTTTCCTTATTCTATTGTTACTATCCGCATTACTCTTGCCTTTATCCTTATAACTATTATTATTATTATCCTTATTACTATTATTATTATCGCTATAACTGTTATTATTATCCTTATTACTATTATTATTATCGCTATAACTATTATTATTATCCTTATTACTATTATTATTATCCTTGTTATTATTATTATTATCGCCATAACTGTTATTATTATCCTTATTACTATTATTATTATCGCTATAACTGTTATCATTATCCTTACAACTATTATTATTTTCCTTATTCTATTGTTACTATCCGCATTACTCTTGCCTTTATCCTTATAACTATTATTATTATTATCCTTATTACTATTATTATTATCGCTATATCTGTTATTATTATCCTTATTCTATTATTACTATCGCTATTACTCTTGTCTTTGTCCTTATAACTATTATTATTATCCTTGTTATTATTATTATTATCGCTCTAACTGTTATTATTATCCTTATTCTATTGTTGCTGTCCATATTAGTCTTGTCTTTATCCTTACAACTATTATTATTTTCCTTATTCTATTGTTACTATCCGCATTACTCTTGCTTTTATCCTTATAACTATTATTATTATTATCCTTATTACTATTATTATTATCGCTATAACTGTTATTATTATCCTTATTACTATTATTATTATCGCTATAACTATTATTATTATCCTTATTACTATTATTATTATCCTTGTTATTATTATTATTATCGCCATAACTGTTATTATTATCCTTATTACTATTATTATTATCGCTATAACTGTTATCATTATCCTTATAACTATTATTATTTTCCTTATTCTATTGTTACTATCCGCATTACCCTTGCCTTTATCCTTATAACTATTATTATTATTATCCTTATTACTATTATTATTATCGCTATAACTGTTATTATTATCCTTATTCTATTGTTACTATCCGTATTACTCTTGTCTTTATCCTTATAACTATTATTATTTTCCTTATTCTCTTGTTACTATTCGCATTAGTGTTGCCTTTATCCTTATAAATATTATTATTATTATCCTTATTACTATTATTATTATCGCTATAACTGTTATTATTATCCTTATTCTATTATTATTATCGTTATAACTGTTATTATTATCCTTATTACTATTATTATTGTCGCTATAACTGTTATTATTATCCTTATTCTATTATTACTATCCCTAGTCCTCTTGTCTTTATCCATATAAGTATTATTATTATCCTTATTACTATTATTATTATCGCTATAACTGTTATTATTATCCTTATTCTATTATTACTATCCCTATTACTCTTGTCTTTATCCTTATAACTATTATTATTTTCCTTATTCTATTGTTACTATTCGCATTACTGTT
>CAMAOC010000429.1:0-41188 GCA_945859555.1 Megachile ligniseca
GGATAGTAACAATAGAATAACCATAATAATAACAGTTATAGCGATAATAATAATAGTAATAAGGATTAATAATAATAGTTATATGGATAAAGACAAGGCCAATAGGGATAATAATAATAGTAATAAGAATGATAATAACAGTTATTAGCGATAATAATAATAGTTATAAGGATAAAGACAAGAGTAATAGGGATAGTAACAATAGAATAACCATAATAATAACAGTTATAGCGATAATAATAATAGTATTAAAGATAATAATAACAGTTATAGCGATAATAATAATAGTAATAAGGATAATAGTAATAGTTATAAGGATAAAGACAAGGGCAATAGGGATAATAATAATAGTAATAAGAATGATAATAACAGTTATTAGCGATAATAATAATAGTTATAAGGATAAAGACAAGAGTAATAGGGATAGTAACAATAGAATAACCATAATAATAACAGTTATAGCGATAATAATAATAGTATTAAAGATAATAATAACAGTTATAGCGATAATAAAAATAGTAATAAGGATAATAGTAATAGTTATAAGGATAAAGACAAGGGCAATAGCGATAATAATAATAGTAATAACAATAATAATAACAGTTGTAGCGATAATAATAAGAGTTATAAGGAGAAAGACAAGAGGAATAGGGATAATAATAATAGTAACAAGAACAATAATAACAGTTATAGCTATAATAATAATAGTATTAAGGATAAAGGCAAGAGTAATACGGACAGTAATAATAGTAACAAGAATAATAATAACAGTTATAGCGATATTAATAATAGTGTTAAGGATAATAATAATAGTTATAAGGATAAAGACAAGAGTAATAGGGATAGTAACAATAGAATAACCATAATAATAACAGTTATAGCGATAATAATAATAGTATTAAGGATAATAATAACAGTTATAGCGATAATAATAATAGTAATAAGGATAATAATAATAGTTATAAGGATATAGACAAGAGGAATAGGGATAATAGTAATAGTAATAAGAATAATAATAACAGTTATAGCGAAAATAATAATAATAATGAGGATAATAATAATAGTTATAAGGAGAAAGACAAGAGGAATAGGGATAATAATAATAGTAACAAGAACAATAATAACAGTTATAGCGATAATAATAATAATGTTAAGGATAATAATAATAGTTATAAGGATAAAGACAAGAGTAATAGGGATAGTAACAATAGAATAACCATAATAATAACAGTTATAGCCATAATAATAATAGTAATAAGGATAATAATAATAGTTATAAGTATAAAGACAAGGGCAATAGCGATAATAATAATAGTAATAACAATAATAATAACAGTTGTAGCGATAATAATAATAGTAAAAAGGATTAATAATAATAGTTATATGGATAAAGACAAGAGTAATACGGATAGTAACAATAGTAATAAGAATAATAATAACAGTCATAGCGATAATAATAATAGTAACAAGAATAATAATAACAGTTATAGCGATAATAATAATAATAATAAGGATAATAATAATAGTTATAAGGAGAAAGACAAAAGGAATAGGGATAATAATAATAGTAACAAGGATAATAATAACAGTTATAGCGGCAATAATAATAGTATTAAGGATAAAGGCAAGAGTAATACGGACAGTAATAATAGTAACAAGAATAATAATAACAGTTATAGCGATAATAATAATAGTAATAAGGATAATAATAATAGTTATAAGGATATAGACAAGAGAAATAGGGATAACAGTAATAGTAATAAGAATAATAATAACAGTTATAGCGAAAATAATAATAATAATAAGGATAATAATAATAGTTATAAGGAGAAAGACAAGAGGAATAGGGATAATAATAATAGTAACAAGAACAATAATAACAGTTATAGCGATAATAATAATAGTGTTCAGGATAATAATAATAGTTATAAGGATAAAGACAAGAGTAATAGGGATAGTAACAATAGAATAACCATAATAATAACAGTTATAGCGATAATAATAATAGTAACAAGAATAATAATAACAGTTATAGCGATATTAATAATAGTGTTAAGGATAATAATAATAGTTATAAGGATAAAGACAAGAGTAATAGGGATAGTAACAATAGAATAACCATAATAATAACAGTTATAGCGATAATAATAATAGTAACAAGGATTAATAATAATAGTTATATGGATAAAGACAATAGTAATACGGATAGCAACAATAGTAATAAGAATAATAATAACAGTTATAGCGATAATAATAATAGTAACAAGAATAATAATAACAGTTACAGCGATAATAATAATAATAATAATAAGGATAATAATAAAAGTTATAAGGATAAAGTCAAGGGGACTACGGTTAATAGTAATAGTAACAAGAATAATAATAACAGTTATAGCGATAATAATAATAGTTATAAGGAGAAAGACAAGAGGAATAGGGATAATAATAATAGTAACAATAATAATAACAACAGTTATAGCGATAATAATAATAATAATAAGGATAATAATAATAGTTATAAGGAGAAAGACAAAAGGAATAGGGATAATAATAATAGTAACAAGGATAATAATAACAGTTATAGCGGCAATAATAATAGTATTAAGGATAAAGGCAAGAGTAATACGGACAGTAATAATAGTAACAAGAATAATAATAACAGTTATAGCGATAATAATAATAGTAATAAGGATAATAATAATAGTTATAAGGATATAGACAAGAGGAATAGGGATAATAGTAATAGTAATAAGAATAATAATAACAGTTATAGCGAAAATAATAATAATAATAAGGATAATAATAACAGTTATAAGGATAAAGACAAGGGCAATAGCGATAATAATAATAGTAATAACAATAATAATAACAGTTGAAGCGATAATAATAATAGTAATAAGGATAATAGTAATAGTTATAAGGATAAAGACAAGGGCAATAGGGATAATAATAATAGTAATAAGAATGATAATAACAGTTATTAGCGATAATAATAATAGTTATAAGGATAAAGACAAGAGTAATAGGGATAGTAACAATAGAATAACCATAATAATAACAGTTATAGCGATAATAATAATAGTAATAAGGATTAATAATAATAGTTATATGGATAAAGACAAGGCCAATAGGGATAATAATAATAGTAATAAGAATGATAATAACAGTTATTAGCGATAATAATAATAGTTATAAGGATAAAGACAAGAGTAATAGGGATAGTAACAATAGAATAACCATAATAATAACAGTTATAGCGATAATAATAATAGTATTAAAGATAATAATAACAGTTATAGCGATAATAATAATAGTAATAAGGATAATAGTAATAGTTATAAGGATAAAGACAAGGGCAATAGGGATAATAATAATAGTAATAAGAATGATAATAACAGTTATTAGCGATAATAATAATAGTTATAAGGATAAAGACAAGAGTAATAGGGATAGTAACAATAGAATAACCATAATAATAACAGTTATAGCGATAATAATAATAGTATTAAAGATAATAATAACAGTTATAGCGATAATAAAAATAGTAATAAGGATAATAGTAATAGTTATAAGGATAAAGACAAGGGCAATAGCGATAATAATAATAGTAATAACAATAATAATAACAGTTGTAGCGATAATAATAAGAGTTATAAGGAGAAAGACAAGAGGAATAGGGATAATAATAATAGTAACAAGAACAATAATAACAGTTATAGCTATAATAATAATAGTATTAAGGATAAAGGCAAGAGTAATACGGACAGTAATAATAGTAACAAGAATAATAATAACAGTTATAGCGATATTAATAATAGTGTTAAGGATAATAATAATAGTTATAAGGATAAAGACAAGAGTAATAGGGATAGTAACAATAGAATAACCATAATAATAACAGTTATAGCGATAATAATAATAGTATTAAGAATAATAATAACAGTTATAGCGAAAATAATAATAATAATAAGGATAATAATAATAGTTATAAGGAGAAAGACAAGAGGAATAGGGATAATAATAATAGTAACAAGAACAATAATAACAGTTATAGCGATAATAATAATAGTGTTCAGGATAATAATAATAGTTATAAGGATAAAGACAAGAGTAATAGGGATAGTAACAATAGAATAACCATAATAATAACAGTTATAGCGATAATAATAATAGTAACAAGAATAATAATAACAGTTATAGCGATATTAATAATAGTGTTAAGGATAATAATAATAGTTATAAGGATAAAGACAAGAGTAATAGGGATAGTAACAATAGAATAACCATAATAATAACAGTTATAGCGATAATAATAATAGTAATAAGGATTAATAATAATAGTTATATGGATAAAGACAATAGTAATACGGATAGCAACAATAGTAATAAGAATAATAATAACAGTTATAGCGATAATAATAATAGTAACAAGAATAATAATAACAGTTACAGCGATAATAATAATAATAATAATAAGGATAATAATAAAAGTTATAAGGATAAAGTCAAGGGGACTACGGTTAATAGTAATAGTAACAAGAATAATAATAACAGTTATAGCGATAATAATAATAGTTATAAGGAGAAAGACAAGAGGAATAGGGATAATAATAATAGTAACAATAATAATAACAACAGTTATAGCGATAATAATAATAATAATAAGGATAATAATAATAGTTATAAGGAGAAAGACAAAAGGAATAGGGATAATAATAATAGTAACAAGGATAATAATAACAGTTATAGCGGCAATAATAATAGTATTAAGGATAAAGGCAAGAGTAATACGGACAGTAATAATAGTAACAAGAATAATAATAACAGTTATAGCGATAATAATAATAGTAATAAGGATAATAATAATAGTTATAAGGATATAGACAAGAGGAATAGGGATAATAGTAATAGTAATAAGGATAATAATAACAGTTATAAGGATAAAGACAAGGGCAATAGCGATAATAATAATAGTAATAACAATAATAATAACAGTTGAAGCGATAATAATAATAGTAATAAGGATAATAGTAATAGTTATAAGGATAAAGACAAGGGCAATAGGGATAATAATAATAGTAATAAGAATGATAATAACAGTTATTAGCGATAATAATAATAGTTATAAGGATAAAGACAAGAGTAATAGGGATAGTAACAATAGAATAACCATAATAATAACAGTTATAGCGATAATAATAATAGTAATAAGGATTAATAATAATAGTTATATGGATAAAGACAAGGCCAATAGGGATAATAATAATAGTAATAAGAATGATAATAACAGTTATTAGCGATAATAATAATAGTTATAAGGATAAAGACAAGAGTAATAGGGATAGTAACAATAGAATAACCATAATAATAACAGTTATAGCGATAATAATAATAGTATTAAAGATAATAATAACAGTTATAGCGATAATAATAATAGTAATAAGGATAATAGTAATAGTTATAAGGATAAAGACAAGGGCAATAGGGATAATAATAATAGTAATAAGAATGATAATAACAGTTATTAGCGATAATAATAATAGTTATAAGGATAAAGACAAGAGTAATAGGGATAGTAACAATAGAATAACCATAATAATAACAGTTATAGCGATAATAATAATAGTATTAAAGATAATAATAACAGTTATAGCGATAATAAAAATAGTAATAAGGATAATAGTAATAGTTATAAGGATAAAGACAAGGGCAATAGCGATAATAATAATAGTAATAACAATAATAATAACAGTTGTAGCGATAATAATAAGAGTTATAAGGAGAAAGACAAGAGGAATAGGGATAATAATAATAGTAACAAGAACAATAATAACAGTTATAGCTATAATAATAATAGTATTAAGGATAAAGGCAAGAGTAATACGGACAGTAATAATAGTAACAAGAATAATAATAACAGTTATAGCGATATTAATAATAGTGTTAAGGATAATAATAATAGTTATAAGGATAAAGACAAGAGTAATAGGGATAGTAACAATAGAATAACCATAATAATAACAGTTATAGCGATAATAATAATAGTATTAAGAATAATAATAACAGTTATAGCGAAAATAATAATAATAATAAGGATAATAATAATAGTTATAAGGAGAAAGACAAGAGGAATAGGGATAATAATAATAGTAACAAGAACAATAATAACAGTTATAGCGATAATAATAATAGTGTTCAGGATAATAATAATAGTTATAAGGATAAAGACAAGAGTAATAGGGATAGTAACAATAGAATAACCATAATAATAACAGTTATAGCGATAATAATAATAGTAACAAGAATAATAATAACAGTTATAGCGATATTAATAATAGTGTTAAGGATAATAATAATAGTTATAAGGATAAAGACAAGAGTAATAGGGATAGTAACAATAGAATAACCATAATAATAACAGTTATAGCGATAATAATAATAGTAATAAGGATTAATAATAATAGTTATATGGATAAAGACAATAGTAATACGGATAGCAACAATAGTAATAAGAATAATAATAACAGTTATAGCGATAATAATAATAGTAACAAGAATAATAATAACAGTTACAGCGATAATAATAATAATAATAATAAGGATAATAATAAAAGTTATAAGGATAAAGTCAAGGGGACTACGGTTAATAGTAATAGTAACAAGAATAATAATAACAGTTATAGCGATAATAATAATAGTTATAAGGAGAAAGACAAGAGGAATAGGGATAATAATAATAGTAACAATAATAATAACAACAGTTATAGCGATAATAATAATAATAATAAGGATAATAATAATAGTTATAAGGAGAAAGACAAAAGGAATAGGGATAATAATAATAGTAACAAGGATAATAATAACAGTTATAGCGGCAATAATAATAGTATTAAGGATAAAGGCAAGAGTAATACGGACAGTAATAATAGTAACAAGAATAATAATAACAGTTATAGCGATAATAATAATAGTAATAAGGATAATAATAATAGTTATAAGGATATAGACAAGAGGAATAGGGATAATAGTAATAGTAATAAGAATAATAATAACAGTTATAGCGAAAATAATAATAATAATAAGGATAATAATAATAGTTATAAGGATAAAGACAAGAGTAATAGGGATAGTAACAATAGAATAACCATAATAATAACAGTTATAGCGATAATAATAATAGTAATAAGGATTAATAATAATAGTTATATGGATAAAGACAAGGCCAATAGGGATAATAATAATAGTAATAAGAATGATAATAACAGTTATTAGCGATAATAATAATAGTTATAAGGATAAAGACAAGAGTAATAGGGATAGTAACAATAGAATAACCATAATAATAACAGTTATAGCGATAATAATAATAGTATTAAAGATAATAATAACAGTTATAGCGATAATAATAATAGTAATAAGGATAATAGTAATAGTTATAAGGATAAAGACAAGGGCAATAGGGATAATAATAATAGTAATAAGAATGATAATAACAGTTATTAGCGATAATAATAATAGTTATAAGGATAAAGACAAGAGTAATAGGGATAGTAACAATAGAATAACCATAATAATAACAGTTATAGCGATAATAATAATAGTATTAAAGATAATAATAACAGTTATAGCGATAATAAAAATAGTAATAAGGATAATAGTAATAGTTATAAGGATAAAGACAAGGGCAATAGCGATAATAATAATAGTAATAACAATAATAATAACAGTTGTAGCGATAATAATAAGAGTTATAAGGAGAAAGACAAGAGGAATAGGGATAATAATAATAGTAACAAGAACAATAATAACAGTTATAGCTATAATAATAATAGTATTAAGGATAAAGGCAAGAGTAATACGGACAGTAATAATAGTAACAAGAATAATAATAACAGTTATAGCGATATTAATAATAGTGTTAAGGATAATAATAATAGTTATAAGGATAAAGACAAGAGTAATAGGGATAGTAACAATAGAATAACCATAATAATAACAGTTATAGCGATAATAATAATAGTATTAAGGATAATAATAACAGTTATAGCGATAATAATAATAGTAATAAGGATAATAATAATAGTTATAAGGATATAGACAAGAGGAATAGGGATAATAGTAATAGTAATAAGAATAATAATAACAGTTATAGCGAAAATAATAATAATAATGAGGATAATAATAATAGTTATAAGGAGAAAGACAAGAGGAATAGGGATAATAATAATAGTAACAAGAACAATAATAACAGTTATAGCGATAATAATAATAATGTTAAGGATAATAATAATAGTTATAAGGATAAAGACAAGAGTAATAGGGATAGTAACAATAGAATAACCATAATAATAACAGTTATAGCCATAATAATAATAGTAATAAGGATAATAATAATAGTTATAAGTATAAAGACAAGGGCAATAGCGATAATAATAATAGTAATAACAATAATAATAACAGTTGTAGCGATAATAATAATAGTAAAAAGGATTAATAATAATAGTTATATGGATAAAGACAAGAGTAATACGGATAGTAACAATAGTAATAAGAATAATAATAACAGTCATAGCGATAATAATAATAGTAACAAGAATAATAATAACAGTTATAGCGATAATAATAATAATAATAAGGATAATAATAATAGTTATAAGGAGAAAGACAAAAGGAATAGGGATAATAATAATAGTAACAAGGATAATAATAACAGTTATAGCGGCAATAATAATAGTATTAAGGATAAAGGCAAGAGTAATACGGACAGTAATAATAGTAACAAGAATAATAATAACAGTTATAGCGATAATAATAATAGTAATAAGGATAATAATAATAGTTATAAGGATATAGACAAGAGAAATAGGGATAACAGTAATAGTAATAAGAATAATAATAACAGTTATAGCGAAAATAATAATAATAATAAGGATAATAATAATAGTTATAAGGAGAAAGACAAGAGGAATAGGGATAATAATAATAGTAACAAGAACAATAATAACAGTTATAGCGATAATAATAATAGTGTTCAGGATAATAATAATAGTTATAAGGATAAAGACAAGAGTAATAGGGATAGTAACAATAGAATAACCATAATAATAACAGTTATAGCGATAATAATAATAGTAACAAGAATAATAATAACAGTTATAGCGATATTAATAATAGTGTTAAGGATAATAATAATAGTTATAAGGATAAAGACAAGAGTAATAGGGATAGTAACAATAGAATAACCATAATAATAACAGTTATAGCGATAATAATAATAGTAACAAGGATTAATAATAATAGTTATATGGATAAAGACAATAGTAATACGGATAGCAACAATAGTAATAAGAATAATAATAACAGTTATAGCGATAATAATAATAGTAACAAGAATAATAATAACAGTTACAGCGATAATAATAATAATAATAATAAGGATAATAATAAAAGTTATAAGGATAAAGTCAAGGGGACTACGGTTAATAGTAATAGTAACAAGAATAATAATAACAGTTATAGCGATAATAATAATAGTTATAAGGAGAAAGACAAGAGGAATAGGGATAATAATAATAGTAACAATAATAATAACAACAGTTATAGCGATAATAATAATAATAATAAGGATAATAATAATAGTTATAAGGAGAAAGACAAAAGGAATAGGGATAATAATAATAGTAACAAGGATAATAATAACAGTTATAGCGGCAATAATAATAGTATTAAGGATAAAGGCAAGAGTAATACGGACAGTAATAATAGTAACAAGAATAATAATAACAGTTATAGCGATAATAATAATAGTAATAAGGATAATAATAATAGTTATAAGGATATAGACAAGAGGAATAGGGATAATAGTAATAGTAATAAGAATAATAATAACAGTTATAGCGAAAATAATAATAATAATAAGGATAATAATAACAGTTATAAGGATAAAGACAAGGGCAATAGCGATAATAATAATAGTAATAACAATAATAATAACAGTTGAAGCGATAATAATAATAGTAATAAGGATAATAGTAATAGTTATAAGGATAAAGACAAGGGCAATAGGGATAATAATAATAGTAATAAGAATGATAATAACAGTTATTAGCGATAATAATAATAGTTATAAGGATAAAGACAAGAGTAATAGGGATAGTAACAATAGAATAACCATAATAATAACAGTTATAGCGATAATAATAATAGTAATAAGGATTAATAATAATAGTTATATGGATAAAGACAAGGCCAATAGGGATAATAATAATAGTAATAAGAATGATAATAACAGTTATTAGCGATAATAATAATAGTTATAAGGATAAAGACAAGAGTAATAGGGATAGTAACAATAGAATAACCATAATAATAACAGTTATAGCGATAATAATAATAGTATTAAAGATAATAATAACAGTTATAGCGATAATAATAATAGTAATAAGGATAATAGTAATAGTTATAAGGATAAAGACAAGGGCAATAGGGATAATAATAATAGTAATAAGAATGATAATAACAGTTATTAGCGATAATAATAATAGTTATAAGGATAAAGACAAGAGTAATAGGGATAGTAACAATAGAATAACCATAATAATAACAGTTATAGCGATAATAATAATAGTATTAAAGATAATAATAACAGTTATAGCGATAATAAAAATAGTAATAAGGATAATAGTAATAGTTATAAGGATAAAGACAAGGGCAATAGCGATAATAATAATAGTAATAACAATAATAATAACAGTTGTAGCGATAATAATAAGAGTTATAAGGAGAAAGACAAGAGGAATAGGGATAATAATAATAGTAACAAGAACAATAATAACAGTTATAGCTATAATAATAATAGTATTAAGGATAAAGGCAAGAGTAATACGGACAGTAATAATAGTAACAAGAATAATAATAACAGTTATAGCGATATTAATAATAGTGTTAAGGATAATAATAATAGTTATAAGGATAAAGACAAGAGTAATAGGGATAGTAACAATAGAATAACCATAATAATAACAGTTATAGCGATAATAATAATAGTATTAAGAATAATAATAACAGTTATAGCGAAAATAATAATAATAATAAGGATAATAATAATAGTTATAAGGAGAAAGACAAGAGGAATAGGGATAATAATAATAGTAACAAGAACAATAATAACAGTTATAGCGATAATAATAATAGTGTTCAGGATAATAATAATAGTTATAAGGATAAAGACAAGAGTAATAGGGATAGTAACAATAGAATAACCATAATAATAACAGTTATAGCGATAATAATAATAGTAACAAGAATAATAATAACAGTTATAGCGATATTAATAATAGTGTTAAGGATAATAATAATAGTTATAAGGATAAAGACAAGAGTAATAGGGATAGTAACAATAGAATAACCATAATAATAACAGTTATAGCGATAATAATAATAGTAATAAGGATTAATAATAATAGTTATATGGATAAAGACAATAGTAATACGGATAGCAACAATAGTAATAAGAATAATAATAACAGTTATAGCGATAATAATAATAGTAACAAGAATAATAATAACAGTTACAGCGATAATAATAATAATAATAATAAGGATAATAATAAAAGTTATAAGGATAAAGTCAAGGGGACTACGGTTAATAGTAATAGTAACAAGAATAATAATAACAGTTATAGCGATAATAATAATAGTTATAAGGAGAAAGACAAGAGGAATAGGGATAATAATAATAGTAACAATAATAATAACAACAGTTATAGCGATAATAATAATAATAATAAGGATAATAATAATAGTTATAAGGAGAAAGACAAAAGGAATAGGGATAATAATAATAGTAACAAGGATAATAATAACAGTTATAGCGGCAATAATAATAGTATTAAGGATAAAGGCAAGAGTAATACGGACAGTAATAATAGTAACAAGAATAATAATAACAGTTATAGCGATAATAATAATAGTAATAAGGATAATAATAATAGTTATAAGGATATAGACAAGAGGAATAGGGATAATAGTAATAGTAATAAGAATAATAATAACAGTTATAGCGAAAATAATAATAATAATAAGGATAATAATAATAGTTATAAGGAGAAAGACAAGAGGAATAGGGATAATAATAATAGTAACAAGAACAATAATAACAGTTATAGCGATAATAATAATAGTGTTAAGGATAATAATAATAGTTATAAGGATAAAGACAAGAGTAATAGGGATAGTAACAATAGAATAACCATCATAATAACAGTTATAGCGATAATAATAATAGTATTAAGGATAATAATAACAGTTATAAGGATAAAGACAAGGGCAATAGCGATAATAATAATAGTAATAACAATAATAATAACAGTTGAAGCGATAATAATAATAGTAATAAGGATAATAGTAATAGTTATAAGGATAAAGACAAGGGCAATAGGGATAATAATAATAGTAATAAGAATGATAATAACAGTTATTAGCGATAATAATAATAGTTATAAGGATAAAGACAAGAGTAATAGGGATAGTAACAATAGAATAACCATAATAATAACAGTTATAGCGATAATAATAATAGTAATAAGGATTAATAATAATAGTTATATGGATAAAGACAAGGCCAATAGGGATAATAATAATAGTAATAAGAATGATAATAACAGTTATTAGCGATAATAATAATAGTTATAAGGATAAAGACAAGAGTAATAGGGATAGTAACAATAGAATAACCGTAATAATAACAGTTATAGCGATAATAATAATAGTATTAAAGATAATAATAACAGTTATAGCGATAATAATAATAGTAATAAGGATAATAGTAATAGTTATAAGGATAAAGACAAGGGCAATAGGGATAATAATAATAGTAATAAGAATGATAATAACAGTTATTAGCGATAATAATAATAGTTATAAGGATAAAGACAAGAGTAATAGGGATAGTAACAATAGAATAACCATAATAATAACAGTTATAGCGATAATAATAATAGTATTAAAGATAATAATAACAGTTATAGCGATAATAAAAATAGTAATAAGGATAATAGTAATAGTTATAAGGATAAAGACAAGGGCAATAGCGATAATAATAATAGTAATAACAATAATAATAACAGTTGTAGCGATAATAATAAGAGTTATAAGGAGAAAGACAAGAGGAATAGGGATAATAATAATAGTAACAAGAACAATAATAACAGTTATAGCTATAATAATAATAGTATTAAGGATAAAGGCAAGAGTAATACGGACAGTAATAATAGTAACAAGAATAATAATAACAGTTATAGCGATATTAATAATAGTGTTAAGGATAATAATAATAGTTATAAGGATAAAGACAAGAGTAATAGGGATAGTAACAATAGAATAACCATAATAATAACAGTTATAGCGATAATAATAATAGTATTAAGGATAATAATAACAGTTATAGCGATAATAATAATAGTAATAAGGATAATAATAATAGTTATAAGGATATAGACAAGAGGAATAGGGATAATAGTAATAGTAATAAGAATAATAATAACAGTTATAGCGAAAATAATAATAATAATGAGGATAATAATAATAGTTATAAGGAGAAAGACAAGAGGAATAGGGATAATAATAATAGTAACAAGAACAATAATAACAGTTATAGCGATAATAATAATAATGTTAAGGATAATAATAATAGTTATAAGGATAAAGACAAGAGTAATAGGGATAGTAACAATAGAATAACCATAATAATAACAGTTATAGCCATAATAATAATAGTAATAAGGATAATAATAATAGTTATAAGTATAAAGACAAGGGCAATAGCGATAATAATAATAGTAATAACAATAATAATAACAGTTGTAGCGATAATAATAATAGTAAAAAGGATTAATAATAATAGTTATATGGATAAAGACAAGAGTAATACGGATAGTAACAATAGTAATAAGAATAATAATAACAGTCATAGCGATAATAATAATAGTAACAAGAATAATAATAACAGTTATAGCGATAATAATAATAATAATAAGGATAATAATAATAGTTATAAGGAGAAAGACAAAAGGAATAGGGATAATAATAATAGTAACAAGGATAATAATAACAGTTATAGCGGCAATAATAATAGTATTAAGGATAAAGGCAAGAGTAATACGGACAGTAATAATAGTAACAAGAATAATAATAACAGTTATAGCGATAATAATAATAGTAATAAGGATAATAATAATAGTTATAAGGATATAGACAAGAGAAATAGGGATAACAGTAATAGTAATAAGAATAATAATAACAGTTATAGCGAAAATAATAATAATAATAAGGATAATAATAATAGTTATAAGGAGAAAGACAAGAGGAATAGGGATAATAATAATAGTAACAAGAACAATAATAACAGTTATAGCGATAATAATAATAGTGTTCAGGATAATAATAATAGTTATAAGGATAAAGACAAGAGTAATAGGGATAGTAACAATAGAATAACCATAATAATAACAGTTATAGCGATAATAATAATAGTAACAAGAATAATAATAACAGTTATAGCGATATTAATAATAGTGTTAAGGATAATAATAATAGTTATAAGGATAAAGACAAGAGTAATAGGGATAGTAACAATAGAATAACCATAATAATAACAGTTATAGCGATAATAATAATAGTAATAAGGATTAATAATAATAGTTATATGGATAAAGACAATAGTAATACGGATAGCAACAATAGTAATAAGAATAATAATAACAGTTATAGCGATAATAATAATAGTAACAAGAATAATAATAACAGTTACAGCGATAATAATAATAATAATAATAAGGATAATAATAAAAGTTATAAGGATAAAGTCAAGAGGACTACGGTTAATAGTAATAGTAACAAGAATAATAATAACAGTTATAGCGATAATAATAATAGTTATAAGGAGAAAGACAAGAGGAATAGGGATAATAATAATAGTAACAATAATAATAACAACAGTTATAGCGATAATAATAATAATAATAAGGATAATAATAATAGTTATAAGGAGAAAGACAAAAGGAATAGGGATAATAATAATAGTAACAAGGATAATAATAACAGTTATAGCGGCAATAATAATAGTATTAAGGATAAAGGCAAGAGTAATACGGACAGTAATAATAGTAACAAGAATAATAATAACAGTTATAGCGATAATAATAATAGTAATAAGGATAATAATAATAGTTATAAGGATATAGACAAGAGGAATAGGGATAATAGTAATAGTAATAAGAATAATAATAACAGTTATAGCGAAAATAATAATAATAATGAGGATAATAATAATAGTTATAAGGAGAAAGACAAGAGGAATAGGGATAATAATAATAGTAACAAGAACAATAATAACAGTTATAGCGATAATAATAATAGTGTTAAGGATAATAATAGTAGTTATAAGGATAAAGACAAGAGTAATAGGGATAGTAACAATAGAATAACCATCATAATAACAGTTATAGCGATAATAATAATAGTATTAAGGATAATAATAACAGTTATAAGGATAAAGACAAGGGCAATAGCGATAATAATAATAGTAATAACAATAATAATAACAGTTGAAGCGATAATAATAATAGTAAAAAGGATTAATAATAATAGTTATATGGATAAAGACAAGAGTAATACGGAAAGTAACAATAGTAATAAGAATAATAATAACAGTTATAGCGATAATAATAATAGTAACAAGATTAATAATAACAGTTATAGCGATAATAATAATAATAATAAGGATAATAATAATTGTTATAAGGAGAAAGGCAAGAGGAATAGGGATAATAATAATAGTAACAAGAATAATAGTAACAGTTATAGCGATAATAATAATAATAATAAGGATAATAATAATAGTTATAAGGAGAAAGACAAGAGGAATAGGGATAATAATAATACTAACAAGAATAATAACAACAGTTATAGCGATAATAATAATAATAATAAGGATAATAATAATAGTAATAAGAATGATAATAACAGTTATTAGCGATAATAATAATAGTTATAAGGATAAAGACAAGAGTAATAGGGATAGTAACAATAGAATAACCATAATAATAACAGTTATAGCGATAATAATAATAGTAATAAGGATAATAATAATAGTTATAAGGATAAAGACAAGGGCAATAGCGATAATAATAATAGTAATAACAATAATAATAACAGTTGTAGCGATAATAATAATAGTAAAAAGGATTAATAATAATAGCTATATGGATAAAGACAAGAGTAATACGGATAGCAACAATAGTAATAAGAATAATAATAACAGTTATAGCGATAATAATAATAGTAACAAGAATAATAATAACAGTTATAGCGATAATAATAATAATAATAATAAGGATAATAATAATAGTTATAAGGAGAAAGACAAGAGGAATAGGGATAATAATAATAGTAACAAGAATAATAGTAACAGTTATAGCGATAATAATAATAATAATAAGGATAATAATAGTAGTTATAAGGAGAAAGACAAGAGGAATAGGGATAATAATAATAGTAACAAGAATAATAACAACAGTTATAGCGATAATAATAATAGTATTAAGGATAATAATAACAGTTATAGCGATAATAATAATAGTAATAAGGATAATAGTAATAGTTATAAGGATAAAGACAAGGGCAATAGCGATAATAATAATAGTAATAACAATAATAATAACAGTTGTAGCGATAATAATAAGAGCTATAAGGAGAAAGACAAGAGGAATAGGGATAATAATAATAGTAACAAGAACAATAATAACAGTTATAGCTATAATAATAATAGTATTAAGGACAAAGGCAAGAGTAATACGGACAGTAATAATAGTAACAAGAATAATAATAACAGTTATAGCGAAATTAATAATAGTGTTGAGGATAATAATAATAGTTATAAGGATATAGACAAGAGGAATAGGGATAATAGTAATAGTAATAAGAATAATAATAACAGTTATAGCGAAAATAATAATAATAATAAGGATAATAATAATAGTTATAAGGAGAAAGACAAGAGGAATAGGGATAATAATAATAGTAACAAGAACAATAATAACAGTTATAGCGATAATAATAATAGTGTTAAGGATAATAATAATAGTTATAAGGATAAAGACAAGGGCAATAGGGATAATAATAATAGTAATAAGAATGATAATAACAGTTATTAGCGATAATAATAATAGTTATAAGGATAAAGACAAGAGTAATAGGGATAGTAACAATAGAATAACCATAATAATAACAGTTATAGCGATAATAATAATAGTAATAAGGATTAATAATAATAGTTATATGGATAAAGACAATAGTAATACGGATAGCAACAATAGTAATAAGAATAATAATAACAGTTATAGCGATAATAATAATAGTAACAAGAATAATAATAACAGTTATAGCGATAATAATAATAATAATAAGGATAATAATAATAGTTATAAGGATAAAGTCAAGAGGACTACGGTTAATAGTAATAGTAACAAGAATAATAATAACAGTTATAGCGATAATAATAATAGTTATAAGGAGAAAGACAAGAGGAATAGGGATAATAATAATAGTAACAATAATAATAACAACAGTTATAGCGATAATAATAATAATAATAAGGATAATAATAATAGTTATAAGGAGAAAGACAAAAGGAATAGGGATAATAGTAATAGTAATAAGAATAATAATAACAGTTATAGCGAAAATAATAATAATAATGAGGATAATAATAATAGTTATAAGGAGAAAGACAAGAGGAATAGGGATAATAATAATAGTAACAAGAACAATAATAACAGTTATAGCGATAATAATAATAGTGTTAAGGATAATAATAATAGTTATAAGGATAAAGACAAGAGTAATAGGGATAGTAACAATAGAATAACCATCATAATAACAGTTATAGCGATAATAATAATAGTATTAAGGATAATAATAACAGTTATAAGGATAAAGACAAGGGCAATAACGATAATAATAATAGTAATAACAATAATAATAACAGTTGAAGCGATAATAATAATAGTAAAAAGGATTAATAATAATAGTTATATGGATAAAGACAAGAGTAATACGGAAAGTAACAATAGTAATAAGAATAATAATAACAGTTATAGCGATAATAATAATAGTAACAAGATTAATAATAACAGTTATAGCGATAATAATAATAATAATAAGGATAATAATAATTGTTATAAGGAGAAAGGCAAGAGGAATAGGGATAATAATAATAGTAACAAGAATAATAGTAACAGTTATAGCGATAATAATAATAATAATAAGGATAATAATAATAGTTATAAGGAGAAAGACAAGAGGAATAGGGATAATAATAATACTAACAAGAATAATAACAACAGTTATAGCGATAATAATAATAATAATAAGGATAATAATAATAGTTATAAGGATAAAGACAAGGCCAATAGGGATAATAATAATAGTAATAAGAATGATAATAACAGTTATTAGCGATAATAATAATAGTTATAAGGATAAAGACAAGAGTAATAGGGATAGTAACAATAGAATAACCATAATAATAACAGTTATAGCGATAATAATAATAGTAATAAGGATAATAATAATAGTTATAAGGATAAAGACAAGGGCAATAGCGATAATAATAATAGTAATAACAATAATAATAACAGTTGTAGCGATAATAATAATAGTAAAAAGGATTAATAATAATAGCTATATGGATAAAGACAAGAGTAATACGGATAGCAACAATAGTAATAAGAATAATAATAACAGTTATAGCGATAATAATAATAGTAACAAGAATAATAATAACAGTTATAGCGATAATAATAATAATAATAATAAGGATAATAATAATAGTTATAAGGAGAAAGACAAGAGGAATAGGGATAATAATAATAGTAACAAGAATAATAGTAACAGTTATAGCGATAATAATAATAATAATAAGGATAATAATAGTAGTTATAAGGAGAAAGACAAGAGGAATAGGGATAATAATAATAGTAACAAGAATAATAACAACAGTTATAGCGATAATAATAATAGTATTAAGGATAATAATAACAGTTATAGCGATAATAATAATAGTAATAAGGATAATAGTAATAGTTATAAGGATAAAGACAAGGGCAATAGCGATAATAATAATAGTAATAACAATAATAATAACAGTTGTAGCGATAATAATAAGAGCTATAAGGAGAAAGACAAGAGGAATAGGGATAATAATAATAGTAACAAGAACAATAATAACAGTTATAGCTATAATAATAATAGTATTAAGGACAAAGGCAAGAGTAATACGGACAGTAATAATAGTAACAAGAATAATAATAACAGTTATAGCGAAATTAATAATAGTGTTAAGGATAATAATAATAGTTATAAGGATAAAGACAAGAGTAATAGGGATAGTAACAATAGAATAACCATAATAATAACAGTTATAGCGATAATAATAATAGTATTAAGGATAATAATAACAGTTATAGCGATAATAATAATAGTAATAAGGATAATAGTAATAGTTATAAGGATAAAGACAAGGGCAATAGCGATAATAATAATAGTAATAACAATAATAATAACAGTTGTAGCGATAATAATAAGAGTTATAAGGAGAAAGACAAGAGGAATAGGGATAATAATAATAGTAACAAGAACAACAATAACAGTTATAGCTATAATAATAATAGTATTAAGGATAAAGGCAAGAGTAATACGGACAGTACTAATAGTAACAAGAATAATAATAACAGTTATAGCGATATTAATAATAGTGTTAAGGATAATAATAATAGTTATTGCGATAATAATAATAGTAATAAGGTAAATAATAATAGTTATAAGGATAAATACAAGGCCAATAGGGATAATAATAATCGTAATAAGAATAATAATAACAGTTTATAGCGATAATAATAATAGTTATAGGGATAAAGACAAGAGTAATAGGGATAGTAACAATAGAATAACCATAATAATAACAGTTATAGCGATAATAATAATAGTAATAAGGATAATAATAATAGTTATAAGGATAAAGACAAGGCCAATAGGGATAATAATAATAGTAATAAGAATAATAATAACAGTTATTAGCGATAATAATAATAGTTATAAGGATAAAGACAAGAGTAACAGGGATAGTAACAATAGAATAACCATAATAATAACAGTTATAGCGATAATAATAATAGTAACAAGAATAATAATAACAGTTATAGCGATATTAATAATGGTGTTAAGGATAATAATAATAGTTATAAGGATAAAGACTAGAGTAATAGGGATAGTAACAATAGAATAACCATAATAATAACAGTTATAGCGATAATAATAATAGTATTAAGGATAATAATAACAGTTATAGCGATAATAATAATAGTAATAAGGATAATAATAATAGTTACAAGGATAAAGACAAGGCCAATAGGGATAATAATAATAGTAATACGAATAATAATAACAGTTATTAGCGATAATAATAATAGTTATAAGGATAAAGACAAGAGTAATAGGGATAGTAACAATAGAATAACCATAATAATAACAGTTTTAGCGATAATAATAATAGTAATAAGGATAATAATAATAGTTATAAGGATAAAGACAAGGGCAATAGCGATAATAATAATAGTAATAACAATAATAATAACAGTTGTAGCGATAATAATAATAGTAAAAAGGATTAATAACAATAGTTATATGGATAAAGACAAGAGTAATACGGATAGTAACAATAGTAATAAGAATAATAATAATAATAAGGATAATAATAATAGTTATAAGGAGAAAGACAAGAGGAATAGGGATAATAATAATAGTAACAAGAATAATAGTAACAGTTATAGCGATAATAATAATAATAATAATAAGGATAATAATAATAGTTATAAGGAGAAAGACAAGAGGAATAGGGATAATAATAATAGTAACAAGAATAATAACAACAGTTATAGCGATAATAATAATAATAATAAGGATAATAATAATAGTTATAAGGATAAAGACAAGAGTAATAGGGATAGTAACAATAGAATAACCATAATAATAACAGATACAGCGATAATAATAATAGTATTAAGGATAATAATAACAGTTATTGCGATAATAATAATAGTAATAAGGATAATAATAATAGTTATAAGGATAAATACAAGGCCAATAGGGATAATAATAATAGTAATAAGACTAATAATAACAGTTTATAGCGATAATAATAATAGTTATAAGGATAAAGACAAGAGTAATAGGGATAGTAACAATAGAATGACCATAATAATAACAGTTATAGCGATAATAATAATAGTAACAAGAATAATAATAACAGTTATAGCGATATTAATAATAGTGTTAAGGATAATAATAATAGTTATAAGGATAAAGACAAGAGTAATAGGGATAGTAACAATAGAATAACCATAATAATAACAGTTATAGCGATAATAAAAATAGTATTAAGGATAATAATAACAGTTATAGCGATAATAATAATAGTAATAGTTTTAAGGATAAAGACAAGGGCAATAGCGATAATAATAATAGTAATAACAATAATAATAACAGTTGTAGCGATAATAATAAGAGTTATAAGGCGAAAGACAAGAGGAATAGGGATAATAATAATAGTAACAAGAACAATAATAACAGTTCTAGCTATAATAATAATAGTATTAAGGATAAAGGCAAGAGTACTACGGACAGTAATAATAGTTACAAGAATAATAATAACAGTTATAGCGATATTAATAATAGTGTTAAGGATAATAATAATAGTTATAAGGATAAAGACAAGAGTAATAGGGATAGTAACAATAGAATAACCATAATAATAACAGTTATAGCGATAATAATAATAGTATTAAGGATAATAATAACAGTTATAGCGATAATAATAATAGTAATAAGGATAATAATAATAGTAATAAGGATAAAGACAAGGGCAATAGCGATAATAATAATAGTAATAACAATAATAATAACAGTTGTAGCGATAATAATAATAGTAAAAAGGATTAATAATAATAGTTATATGGATAAAGACAAGAGTAATACGGATAGTAACAATAGTAATACGAATAATAATAATAGTAACAAGAATAATAATAACAGTTATAGCGATAATAATAATAGTATTAAGGATAATAATAACAGTTATAGCGATAATAATAATAGTATTAAGGATAATAATAACAGTTATAGCGATAATAATAAGAGTTATAAGGAGATAGACAAGAGGAATAGGGATAATAATAATAGTAACAAGAATAATAATAACAGTTATAGCGATAATAATAACAGTAACAAGAATAATAATAACAGATATAGCGATATTAATAATAGTGTTAAGGATAATAATAATAGTTATAAGGATAAAGACAAGAGTAATAGGGATAGTAACAATAGAATAACCATAATAATAACAGTTATAGCGATAATAATAATAGTAATAAGGATAATAATAATAGTTATAAGGATAAAGACAAGGGCAATAGCGATAATAATAATAGTAATAACAATAATAATAACAGTTGTAGCGATAATAATAATAGTAAAAAGGATTAATAATAATAGTTATATGGATAAAGACATGAGTAATACGGATAGCAACAATAGTAATAAGAATAATAATAACAGTTATAGCGATAATAATAATAGTAACAAGAATAATAATAACAGTTATAGCGATAATAATAATAGTTATAAGGAGAAAGACGAGAGGAATAGGGATAATAATAATAGTAACAATAATAATAACAACAGTTATAGCGATAATAATAATAATAATAAGGATAATAATAATAGTTATAAGGAGAAAGACAAAAGGATTAGGGATAATAATAATAGTAACAAGGATAATGATAACAGTTATAGCGGTAATAATAATAGTATTAAGGATAAAGGCAAGAGTAATACGGACAGTAATAATAGTAACAAGAATAATAATAACAGTTATAGCGATAATAATAATAGTAATAAGGATAATAATAATAGTTATAACTATAAAGACAAGGGCAATAGCGATAATAATAATAGTAATAACAATAATAATAACAGTTGTAGCGATAATAATAATAGTAAAAAGGATTAATAATAATAGTTATATGGATAAAGACAAGAGTAATACGAATAGTAACAATAGTAATAAGAATAATAATAACAGTTATAGCCATAATAATAATAGGAACAAGAATAATAATAACAGTTATAGCGATAATAATAATAATAATAAGGGTAATAATAATAGTTATAAGGAGAAAGACAAGGCCAATGGGGATAATAATAATAGTAATAAGAATAATAATAACAGTTATTAGCGATAATAATAATAGTAACAAGAATAATAATAACAGTTATAGCGATAATAATAATAATAATCAGGATAATAATAATTGTTATAAGGAGAAAGACAAGAGGAATAGGGATAATAATAATAGTAACAAGAATAATAATAACAGTTATAGCGATAATAATAATAGTATTAAGGATAATAATAACAGTTATAGCGATAATAATAATAGTTATAAGGAGAAAGACAAGAGGAATAGGGATAATAATAATAGTAACAAGAATAATAATAACAGTTATAGCGATAATAATAATAGTATTAAGGATAATAATAACAGTTATAGCGATAATAATAATAGTAATAAGGATAATAATAATAGTTATAAGGATAAAGACAAGGCCAATAGGGATAATAATAAAAGTAATAAGAATAATAATAACAGTTATTAGCGATAATAATAATAGTAACAAGAATAATAATAACAGTTATAGCGATAATAATAATAATAATAAGGATAATAATAATAGTTATAAGGAGAAAGACAAGAGGAATAGGGATAATAATAATAGAAACAAGAATAATAGTAACAGTTATAGCGATAATAATAATAGTAATAAGGATTAATAATAATAGTTATATGGATAAAGACAAGAGTAATACGGATAGCAACAATAGTAATAAGAATAATAATAACTGTTATAGCGATAATAATAATAGTAACAAGAATAATAATAACAGTTATAGCGATAATAATAATAATAATAATAATGATAATAATAATAGTTATAAGGATAAATACAAGAGGAATAGGGATAATAGTAATAGTAATAAGAATAATAATAACTGTTATAGCGATAATAATAATAGTTATAAGGAGAAAGACAAGAGGAATAGGGATAATAATAATAGTAACAAGAATAATAATAACAGTTATAGCGATAATAATAATAATAATAATAAGGATAATAATAATAGTTATAAGGATAAATACAAGAGGAATAGGGATAATAGTAATAGTAATAAGAATAATAATAACAGTTATAGCGATATTAATAATAGTTATAAGGATATGGACAAGAGTAATAGGGATAGTAACAATAGAATAACCATAATAATAACAGTTATAGCGATGATAATAATAGTATTAAGGATAATAATAACAGTTATAGCGATAATAATAATAATCGTAATAAGGATAATAGTAATAGTTATAAGGATAAAGACAAGGGCAATAGCGATAATAATAATAGTAATAACAATAATAATAACAGTTGTAGCGATAATAAGAATAGTAAAAAGGATTAATAATAATAGTTATATGGATAAAGACAAGAGTAATACGGATAGTAACAATAGTAATGAGAATAATAATAACAGTTATAGCGATAATAATAATAGTAACAAGAATAATAATAACAGTTATAGCGATAATAATAATAATAATAAGGATAATAAAATAGTTATAAGGATAAATACAAGAGGAATAGGGATAATAGTAATAGTAATAAGAATAATAATAACAGTTATAGCGATAATAATAATAATAATAATAAGGATAATAATAATAGTTATAAGGAGAAAGACAAGAGGAATAGGTATAATAATAATAGTAACAATAATAATAACAACAGTTATAGCGATAATAATAATAATAATAAGGATAATAATAATAGTTATAAGGATATAGACAAGAGGAATAGGGATAATAGTAATAGTAATAAGAATAATAATAACAGTTATAGCGATAATAATAATAATAATAAGGATAATAATAATAGTTATAAGGAGAAAGACAAGAGGAATAGGGATAATAATAATAGTAACAAGAATAATAATAACAGTTATAGCGATAATAATAATAGTATTAAGGATAATAATACCAGTTATAGCGATAATAATAATAATAATAAGGATAATAATAATAGTTATAAGGATAAATACAAGAGGAATAGGGATAATAGTAATAGTAAGAAGAATAATAATAACAGTTATAGCGATAATAATAATAGTTATAAGGAGAAAGACAAGAGGAATAGGGATAATAATAATAGTAACAAGAATAATAATAACAGTTATAGCGGTAATAATAATAGTATTAAGGATAAAGGTAAGAGTAATACGGACAGTAATAATAGTAAGAAGAATGATAATAACAGTTATAGCGATAATAATAATAGTAATAAGGATAATAATAATAGTTATAAGGATATAGACAAGAGTAATAGGAATAGTAACAATAGAATAAGCATAATAATAACAGTTATAGCGATAATAATAATAGTAATAAGGATAATAATAATAGTTATAAGGATAAAGACAAGAGGAATAGGGTTAATAGTAATAGTAATAATAATAATAATAACAGTTATAGCGATAATAATAATAGTTATAAGGAGAAAGACAAGAGGAATAGGGATAATAATAATAGTAACAAGAATAATAACAACAGTTATAGCGATAATAATAATAATAATAAGGATAATAAGAATAGTTATAAGGATAAAGACAAGGCCAATAGGGATAATAATAATAATAATAAGGATAATAATAATAGTTATAAGGAGAAAGACAAGAGGAATAGGGATAATAATAATAGAAACAAGAATAATAGTAACAGTTATAGCGATAATAATAATAATAATAAGGATAATAATAATAGTTATAAGGATAAATACAAGAGGAATAGGGATAATAGTAATAGTAATAAGAATAATAATAACAGTTATAGCGATAATAATAATAGAAATAAGGATTAATAATAATAGTTATATGGATAAAGACAAGAGTAATACGGATAGCAACAATAGTAATAAGAATAATAATAACTGTTATAGCGATAATAATAATAATAATAATAAGGATAATAATAATAGTTATAAGGAGAAAGACAAGAGGAATAGGGATAATAATAATAGTAACAATAATAATAACAACAGTTATAGCGATAATAATAATAGTTATAAGGATAAATACAAGAGGAATAGGGATAATAGTAATAGTAAGAAGAATAATAATAACAGTTATAGGGATAATAATAATAGTTATAAGGAGAAAGACAAGAGGAATAGGGATAATAATAATAGTAACAAGAATAATAATAACAGTTATAGCGGTAATAATAATAGTATTAAGGATAAAGGTAAGAGTAATACGGACAGTAACAATAGTAATAAGAATAATAATAACAGTTATAGCGATAATAATAATCGTAACAAGAATAATAATAACAGTTATAGCGATAATAATAATCGTAACAAGAATATTAATAACAGTTATAGCGATAATAATAATAGTAACAAGAATAATAATAACAGTTATAGCGGTAATAATAATAGTATTAAGGATAAAGGCAAGAGTAATACGGACAGTAATAATAGTAACAAGAATAATAATAACAGTTATAGCGATAATAATAATAGTAATAAGGATAATAATAATAGTTATAAGGATAAAGACAAGAGTAATAGGGATAGTAACAATAGAATAACCATAATAATAACAGTTATAGCGATAATAATAATAGTAATAACAAAAATAATAACAGTTATTAGCGATAATAATAATAGTTATACGGATAAAGACAAGAGTAATACGGATAGTAACAATAGAATAAGGATAATAATAACAGTTATAGCGATAATAATAATAGTAATAACCATTAATAATAATAGTTATATGGATAATAATAATAGTAATAAGGATTAATAATAATAGTTATAAGGAGGAAGACAAAAGGAATAGGGATAATAATAATAGTAACAAGAATAATAATATCAGTTATAGCGGTAATAATAATAGTATTAAGGATAAAGGCAAGAGTAATACGGACAGTAATAATAGTAACAAGAATAATAATAACAGTTATAGCGATAATAATAATAGTTATAAGGATATAGAAAAGAGGAATAGGGATAATAGTAATAGTAATAAGAATAATAATAACAGTTATAGCGATAATAATAATAGTTATAAGGAGAAAGACAAGAGTAATAGGGATAGTAACAATAGAATAACCATAATAATAACAGTTATAGCGATAATAATAATAATAATTAGGATAATAATAATAGTTATAAGGAGAAAGACAAGAGGAATAGGGATAATAATAATAGTAACAAGAATAATAGTAACAGTTATAGCGATAATAATAATAATAATAACGATAATAATAATAGTTATAAGGATAAATACAAGAGGAATAGGGATAATAGTAATAGTAATAAGAATAATAATAACAGTTATAGCGATAATAATAATAGTTATAAGGAGAAAGACAAGAGGAATAGGGATAATAATAATAGTAACAAGAATAATAACAACAGTTATAGCGATAATAATAATAATAATAAGGATAATAATAATAGTTATAAGGATAAAGACAAGGCCAATAGGGATCATAATAATAGTAATAAGAATAATAATAACAGTTATTAGCGATAATAATAAGAGTTATAAGGATAAAGACAAGAGTAATAGGGATAGTAACAATAGAATAACCATAATAATAACAGTTATAGCGATAATAATAATAGTATTAACTATAATAATAACAGTTATAGCGATAATAATAATAGTAATAACAATAATAATAACAGTTGTAGCGATAATAATAATAGTAAAAAGGATTAATAATAATAGTTATATGGATAAACACAAGAGTAATACGGATAGTAACAATAGTAATAAGAATAATAATAACAGTTATAGCGATATCAATAATAGTAACAAGAATAATAATAACAGTTATAGCGATAATAATAATAATAATATGGATAATAATAATAGTTATAAGGAGAAAGACAAGAGGAATAGGGATAATAATAATAGTAACAAGAATAATAACAACAGTTATAGCGATAATAATAATAATAATAAGGATAATAATAATAGTTATAAGGAGGAAGACAAAAGGAATAGGGATAATAATAATAGTAACAAGAATAATAATAACAGTTATAGCGATAATAATAATCGTAACAAGAATATTAATAACAGTTATAGCGATAATAATAATAGTAACAAGAATAATAATAACAGTTATAGCGGTAATAATAATAGTATTAAGGATAAAGGCAAGAGTAATACGGACAGTAATAATAGTAACAAGAATAATAATAACAGTTATAGCGATAATAATAATAGTAATAAGGATAATAATAATAGTTATAAGGATAAAGACAAGAGTAATAGGGATAGTAACAATAGAATAACCATAATAATAACAGTTATAGCGATAATAATAATAGTAATAACAAAAATAATAACAGTTATTAGCGATAATAATAATAGTTATACGGATAAAGACAAGAGTAATACGGATAGTAACAATAGAATAAGGATAATAATAACAGTTATAGCGATAATAATAATAGTAATAACCATTAATAATAATAGTTATATGGATAATAATAATAGTAATAAGGATTAATAATAATAGTTATAAGGAGGAAGACAAAAGGAATAGGGATAATAATAATAGTAACAAGAATAATAATATCAGTTATAGCGGTAATAATAATAGTATTAAGGATAAAGGCAAGAGTAATACGGACAGTAATAATAGTAACAAGAATAATAATAACAGTTATAGCGATAATAATAATAGTTATAAGGATATAGAAAAGAGGAATAGGGATAATAGTAATAGTAATAAGAATAATAATAACAGTTATAGCGATAATAATAATAGTTATAAGGAGAAAGACAAGAGTAATAGGGATAGTAACAATAGAATAACCATAATAATAACAGTTATAGCGATAATAATAATAATAATTAGGATAATAATAATAGTTATAAGGAGAAAGACAAGAGGAATAGGGATAATAATAATAGTAACAAGAATAATAGTAACAGTTATAGCGATAATAATAATAATAATAACGATAATAATAATAGTTATAAGGATAAATACAAGAGGAATAGGGATAATAGTAATAGTAATAAGAATAATAATAACAGTTATAGCGATAATAATAATAGTTATAAGGAGAAAGACAAGAGGAATAGGGATAATAATAATAGTAACAAGAATAATAACAACAGTTATAGCGATAATAATAATAATAATAAGGATAATAATAATAGTTATAAGGATAAAGACAAGGCCAATAGGGATCATAATAATAGTAATAAGAATAATAATAACAGTTATTAGCGATAATAATAAGAGTTATAAGGATAAAGACAAGAGTAATAGGGATAGTAACAATAGAATAACCATAATAATAACAGTTATAGCGATAATAATAATAGTATTAACTATAATAATAACAGTTATAGCGATAATAATAATAGTAATAACAATAATAATAACAGTTGTAGCGATAATAATAATAGTAAAAAGGATTAATAATAATAGTTATATGGATAAACACAAGAGTAATACGGATAGTAACAATAGTAATAAGAATAATAATAACAGTTATAGCGATATCAATAATAGTAACAAGAATAATAATAACAGTTATAGCGATAATAATAATAATAATATGGATAATAATAATAGTTATAAGGAGAAAGACAAGAGGAATAGGGATAATAATAATAGTAACAAGAATAATAACAACAGTTATAGCGATAATAATAATAATAATAAGGATAATAATAATAGTTATAAGGAGGAAGACAAAAGGAATAGGGATAATAATAATAGTAACAAGAATAATAATAACAGTTATAGCGGTAATAATAATAATAATAAGGATAATAATAATAGTTATAAGGAGAAAGACAAGAGGAATAGGGATAATAATAATAGTAACAAGAATAATAATAACAGTTATAGCGGTAATAATAATAGTAGTAAGGATAATAATATTAGTTATAAGGATAAAGACAAGGGCAATAGGGATAATAATAATAGTTATAAGGATATAGAAAAGAGGAATAGGGATAATAATAATAGTAACAAGAATAATCATAACAGTTATAGCGGTAATAATAATAGTATTAAGGATAAAGGCAAGAGTAATACGGACAGTAATAATAGTAACAAGAATAATAATAACAGTTATAGCGATAATAATAATAGTTATAAGGAGAAAGACAAGAGGAATAGGGATAATAATAATAGTAACAAGAATAATAACAACAGTTATAGCGATAATAATAATAATAATAAGGATAATAATAATAGTTATAAGGATAAAGGCAAGGCCAATAGGGATCATAATAATAGTAATAAGAATAATAATAACAGTTATTAGCGATAATAATAAGAGTTATAAGGATAAAGACAAGAGTAATAGGGATAGTAACAATAGAATAACCATAATAATAACAGTTATAGCGATAATAATAATAGTATTAACTATAATAATAACAGTTATAGCGATAATAATAATAGTAATAACAATAATAATAACAGTTGTAGCGATAATAATAATAGTAAAAAGGATTAATAATAATAGTTATATGGATAAACACAAGAGTAATACGGATAGTAACAATAGTAATAAGAATAATAATAACAGTTATAGCGATATCAATAATAGTAACAAGAATAATAATAACAGTTATAGCGATAATAATAATAGTATTAAGGATAATAATAACAGTTATAGCGATAATAATAATAGTTATAAGGAGAAAGACAAGAGGAATAGGGATAATAATAATAGTAACAAGAATAATAATAACAGTTATAGCGATAATAATAATAGTATTAAGGATAATAATAACAGTTATAGCGATAATAATAATAGTAATAAGGATAATAATAATAGTTATAAGGATAAAGACAAGGCCAATAGGGATAATAATAAAAGTAATAAGAATAATAATAACAGTTATTAGCGATAATAATAATAGTAACAAGAATAATAATAACAGTTATAGCGATAATAATAATAATAATAAGGATAATAATAATAGTTATAAGGAGAAAGACAAGAGGAATAGGGATAATAATAATAGAAACAAGAATAATAGTAACAGTTATAGCGATAATAATAATAGTAATAAGGATTAATAATAATAGTTATATGGATAAAGACAAGAGTAATACGGATAGCAACAATAGTAATAAGAATAATAATAACTGTTATAGCGATAATAATAATAGTAACAAGAATAATAATAACAGTTATAGCGATAATAATAATAATAATAATAATGATAATAATAATAGTTATAAGGATAAATACAAGAGGAATAGGGATAATAGTAATAGTAATAAGAATAATAATAACTGTTATAGCGATAATAATAATAGTTATAAGGAGAAAGACAAGAGGAATAGGGATAATAATAATAGTAACAAGAATAATAATAACAGTTATAGCGATAATAATAATAATAATAATAAGGATAATAATAATAGTTATAAGGATAAATACAAGAGGAATAGGGATAATAGTAATAGTAATAAGAATAATAATAACAGTTATAGCGATATTAATAATAGTTATAAGGATATGGACAAGAGTAATAGGGATAGTAACAATAGAATAACCATAATAATAACAGTTATAGCGATGATAATAATAGTATTAAGGATAATAATAACAGTTATAGCGATAATAATAATAATCGTAATAAGGATAATAGTAATAGTTATAAGGATAAAGACAAGGGCAATAGCGATAATAATAATAGTAATAACAATAATAATAACAGTTGTAGCGATAATAAGAATAGTAAAAAGGATTAATAATAATAGTTATATGGATAAAGACAAGAGTAATACGGATAGTAACAATAGTAATGAGAATAATAATAACAGTTATAGCGATAATAATAATAGTAACAAGAATAATAATAACAGTTATAGCGATAATAATAATAATAATAAGGATAATAAAATAGTTATAAGGATAAATACAAGAGGAATAGGGATAATAGTAATAGTAATAAGAATAATAATAACAGTTATAGCGATAATAATAATAATAATAATAAGGATAATAATAATAGTTATAAGGAGAAAGACAAGAGGAATAGGTATAATAATAATAGTAACAATAATAATAACAACAGTTATAGCGATAATAATAATAATAATAAGGATAATAATAATAGTTATAAGGATATAGACAAGAGGAATAGGGATAATAGTAATAGTAATAAGAATAATAATAACAGTTATAGCGATAATAATAATAATAATAAGGATAATAATAATAGTTATAAGGAGAAAGACAAGAGGAATAGGGATAATAATAATAGTAACAAGAATAATAATAACAGTTATAGCGATAATAATAATAGTATTAAGGATAATAATACCAGTTATAGCGATAATAATAATAATAATAAGGATAATAATAATAGTTATAAGGATAAATACAAGAGGAATAGGGATAATAGTAATAGTAAGAAGAATAATAATAACAGTTATAGCGATAATAATAATAGTTATAAGGAGAAAGACAAGAGGAATAGGGATAATAATAATAGTAACAAGAATAATAATAACAGTTATAGCGGTAATAATAATAGTATTAAGGATAAAGGTAAGAGTAATACGGACAGTAATAATAGTAAGAAGAATGATAATAACAGTTATAGCGATAATAATAATAGTAATAAGGATAATAATAATAGTTATAAGGATATAGACAAGAGTAATAGGAATAGTAACAATAGAATAAGCATAATAATAACAGTTATAGCGATAATAATAATAGTAATAAGGATAATAATAATAGTTATAAGGATAAAGACAAGAGGAATAGGGTTAATAGTAATAGTAATAATAATAATAATAACAGTTATAGCGATAATAATAATAGTTATAAGGAGAAAGACAAGAGGAATAGGGATAATAATAATAGTAACAAGAATAATAACAACAGTTATAGCGATAATAATAATAATAATAAGGATAATAATAATAGTTATAAGGATAAAGACAAGGCCAATAGGGATAATAATAAAAGTAATAAGAATAATAATAACAGTTATTAGCGATGATAATAATAGTAACAAGAATAATAATGACAGTTATAGCGATAATAATAATAATAATAAGGATAATAATAATAGTTATAAGGAGAAAGACAAGAGGAATAGGGATAATAATAATAGAAACAAGAATAATAGTAACAGTTATAGCGATAATAATAATAATAATAAGGATAATAATAATAGTTATAAGGATAAATACAAGAGGAATAGGGATAATAGTAATAGTAATAAGAATAATAATAACAGTTATAGCGATAATAATAATAGAAATAAGGATTAATAATAATAGTTATATGGATAAAGACAAGAGTAATACGGATAGCAACAATAGTAATAAGAATAATAATAACTGTTATAGCGATAATAATAATAGTAACAAGAATAATAATAACAGTTATAGCGATAATAATAATAATAAGGATAATAAAAATAGTTATAAGGATAAATACAAGAGGAATAGGGATAATAGTAATAGTAATAAGAATAATAATAACAGTTATAGCGATAATAATAATAGTAATAAGGATTAATAATAATAGTTATATGGATAAAGACAAGAGTAATACGGATAGCAACAATAGTAATAAGAATAATAATAACAGTTATAGCGATAATAATAATAATAATAATAAGGATAATAATAATAGTTATAAGGATAAATACAAGAGGAATAGGGATAATAGTAATAGTAAGAAGAATAATAATAACAGTTATAGCGATAATAATAATAGTTATAAGGAGAAAGACAAGAGGAATAGGGATAATAATAATAGTAACAAGAATAATAACAACAGTTATAGCGATAATAATAATAATAATAAGGATAATAATAATAGTTATAAGGATAAAGACAAGGCCAATAGGGATAATAATAAAAGTAATAAGAATAATAATAACAGTTATTAGCGATGATAATAATAGTAACAAGAATAATAGTAACAGTTATAGCGATAATAATAATAATAATAAGGATAATAATAATAGTTATAAGGAGAAAGACAAGAGGAATAGGGATAATAATAATAGTAACAAGAATAATAATAACAGTTATAGCGATAATAATAATAGTATTAAGGATAATAATACCAGTTATAGCGATAATAATAATAATAATAAGGATAATAATAATAGTTATAAGGATAAATACAAGAGGAATAGGGATAATAGTAATAGTAAGAAGAATAATAATAACAGTTATAGCGATAATAATAATAGTTATAAGGAGAAAGACAAGAGGAATAGGGATAATAATAATAGTAACAAGAATAATAATAACAGTTATAGCGGTAATAATAATAGTATTAAGGATAAAGGTAAGAGTAATACGGACAGTAATAATAGTAAGAAGAATGATAATAACAGTTATAGCGATAATAATAATAGTAATAAGGATAATAATAATAGTTATAAGGATATAGACAAGAGTAATAGGAATAGTAACAATAGAATAAGCATAATAATAACAGTTATAGCGATAATAATAATAGTAATAAGGATAATAATAATAGTTATAAGGATAAAGACAAGAGGAATAGGGTTAATAGTAATAGTAATAATAATAATAATAACAGTTATAGCGATAATAATAATAGTTATAAGGAGAAAGACAAGAGGAATAGGGATAATAATAATAGTAACAAGAATAATAACAACAGTTATAGCGATAATAATAATAATAATAAGGATAATAATAATAGTTATAAGGATAAAGACAAGGCCAATAGGGATAATAATAAAAGTAATAAGAATAATAATAACAGTTATTAGCGATGATAATAATAGTAACAAGAATAATAATGACAGTTATAGCGATAATAATAATAATAATAAGGATAATAATAATAGTTATAAGGAGAAAGACAAGAGGAATAGGGATAATAATAATAGAAACAAGAATAATAGTAACAGTTATAGCGATAATAATAATAATAATAAGGATAATAATAATAGTTATAAGGATAAATACAAGAGGAATAGGGATAATAGTAATAGTAATAAGAATAATAATAACAGTTATAGCGATAATAATAATAGAAATAAGGATTAATAATAATAGTTATATGGATAAAGACAAGAGTAATACGGATAGCAACAATAGTAATAAGAATAATAATAACTGTTATAGCGATAATAATAATAGTAACAAGAATAATAATAACAGTTATAGCGATAATAATAATAATAAGGATAATAAAAATAGTTATAAGGATAAATACAAGAGGAATAGGGATAATAGTAATAGTAATAAGAATAATAATAACAGTTATAGCGATAATAATAATAGTAATAAGGATTAATAATAATAGTTATATGGATAAAGACAAGAGTAATACGGATAGCAACAATAGTAATAAGAATAATAATAACAGTTATAGCGATAATAATAATAATAATAATAAGGATAATAATAATAGTTATAAGGTGAAAGACAAGAGGAATAGGGATAATAATAATAGTAACAATAATAATAACAACAGTTATAGCGATAATAATAATAGTTATAAGGATAAATACAAGAGGAATAGGGATAATAGTAATAGTAAGAAGAATAATAATAACAGTTATAGGGATAATAATAATAGTTATAAGGAGAAAGACAAGAGGAATAGGGATAATAATAATAGTAACAAGAATAATAATAACAGTTATAGCGGTAATAATAATAGTATTAAGGATAAAGGTAAGAGTAATACGGACAGTAACAATAGTAATAAGAATAATAATAACAGTTATAGCGATAATAATAATCGTAACAAGAATAATAATAACAGTTATAGCGATAATAATAATCGTAACAAGAATATTAATAACAGTTATAGCGATAATAATAATAGTAACAAGAATAATAATAACAGTTATAGCGGTAATAATAATAGTATTAAGGATAAAGGCAAGAGTAATACGGACAGTAATAATAGTAACAAGAATAATAATAACAGTTATAGCGATAATAATAATAGTAATAAGGATAATAATAATAGTTATAAGGATAAAGACAAGAGTAATAGGGATAGTAACAATAGAATAACCATAATAATAACAGTTATAGCGATAATAATAATAGTAATAACAAAAATAATAACAGTTATTAGCGATAATAATAATAGTTATACGGATAAAGACAAGAGTAATACGGATAGTAACAATAGAATAAGGATAATAATAACAGTTATAGCGATAATAATAATAGTAATAACCATTAATAATAATAGTTATATGGATAATAATAATAGTAATAAGGATTAATAATAATAGTTATAAGGAGGAAGACAAAAGGAATAGGGATAATAATAATAGTAACAAGAATAATAATATCAGTTATAGCGGTAATAATAATAGTATTAAGGATAAAGGCAAGAGTAATACGGACAGTAATAATAGTAACAAGAATAATAATAACAGTTATAGCGATAATAATAATAGTTATAAGGATATAGAAAAGAGGAATAGGGATAATAGTAATAGTAATAAGAATAATAATAACAGTTATAGCGATAATAATAATAGTTATAAGGAGAAAGACAAGAGTAATAGGGATAGTAACAATAGAATAACCATAATAATAACAGTTATAGCGATAATAATAATAATAATTAGGATAATAATAATAGTTATAAGGAGAAAGACAAGAGGAATAGGGATAATAATAATAGTAACAAGAATAATAGTAACAGTTATAGCGATAATAATAATAATAATAACGATAATAATAATAGTTATAAGGATAAATACAAGAGGAATAGGGATAATAGTAATAGTAATAAGAATAATAATAACAGTTATAGCGATAATAATAATAGTTATAAGGAGAAAGACAAGAGGAATAGGGATAATAATAATAGTAACAAGAATAATAACAACAGTTATAGCGATAATAATAATAATAATAAGGATAATAATAATAGTTATAAGGATAAAGACAAGGCCAATAGGGATCATAATAATAGTAATAAGAATAATAATAACAGTTATTAGCGATAATAATAAGAGTTATAAGGATAAAGACAAGAGTAATAGGGATAGTAACAATAGAATAACCATAATAATAACAGTTATAGCGATAATAATAATAGTATTAACTATAATAATAACAGTTATAGCGATAATAATAATAGTAATAACAATAATAATAACAGTTGTAGCGATAATAATAATAGTAAAAAGGATTAATAATAATAGTTATATGGATAAACACAAGAGTAATACGGATAGTAACAATAGTAATAAGAATAATAATAACAGTTATAGCGATATCAATAATAGTAACAAGAATAATAATAACAGTTATAGCGATAATAATAATAATAATATGGATAATAATAATAGTTATAAGGAGAAAGACAAGAGGAATAGGGATAATAATAATAGTAACAAGAATAATAACAACAGTTATAGCGATAATAATAATAATAATAAGGATAATAATAATAGTTATAAGGAGGAAGACAAAAGGAATAGGGATAATAATAATAGTAACAAGAATAATAATAACAGTTATAGCGATAATAATAATCGTAACAAGAATATTAATAACAGTTATAGCGATAATAATAATAGTAACAAGAATAATAATAACAGTTATAGCGGTAATAATAATAGTATTAAGGATAAAGGCAAGAGTAATACGGACAGTAATAATAGTAACAAGAATAATAATAACAGTTATAGCGATAATAATAATAGTAATAAGGATAATAATAATAGTTATAAGGATAAAGACAAGAGTAATAGGGATAGTAACAATAGAATAACCATAATAATAACAGTTATAGCGATAATAATAATAGTAATAACAAAAATAATAACAGTTATTAGCGATAATAATAATAGTTATACGGATAAAGACAAGAGTAATACGGATAGTAACAATAGAATAAGGATAATAATAACAGTTATAGCGATAATAATAATAGTAATAACCATTAATAATAATAGTTATATGGATAATAATAATAGTAATAAGGATTAATAATAATAGTTATAAGGAGGAAGACAAAAGGAATAGGGATAATAATAATAGTAACAAGAATAATAATATCAGTTATAGCGGTAATAATAATAGTATTAAGGATAAAGGCAAGAGTAATACGGACAGTAATAATAGTAACAAGAATAATAATAACAGTTATAGCGATAATAATAATAGTTATAAGGATATAGAAAAGAGGAATAGGGATAATAGTAATAGTAATAAGAATAATAATAACAGTTATAGCGATAATAATAATAGTTATAAGGAGAAAGACAAGAGTAATAGGGATAGTAACAATAGAATAACCATAATAATAACAGTTATAGCGATAATAATAATAATAATTAGGATAATAATAATAGTTATAAGGAGAAAGACAAGAGGAATAGGGATAATAATAATAGTAACAAGAATAATAGTAACAGTTATAGCGATAATAATAATAATAATAACGATAATAATAATAGTTATAAGGATAAATACAAGAGGAATAGGGATAATAGTAATAGTAATAAGAATAATAATAACAGTTATAGCGATAATAATAATAGTTATAAGGAGAAAGACAAGAGGAATAGGGATAATAATAATAGTAACAAGAATAATAACAACAGTTATAGCGATAATAATAATAATAATAAGGATAATAATAATAGTTATAAGGATAAAGACAAGGCCAATAGGGATCATAATAATAGTAATAAGAATAATAATAACAGTTATTAGCGATAATAATAAGAGTTATAAGGATAAAGACAAGAGTAATAGGGATAGTAACAATAGAATAACCATAATAATAACAGTTATAGCGATAATAATAATAGTATTAACTATAATAATAACAGTTATAGCGATAATAATAATAGTAATAACAATAATAATAACAGTTGTAGCGATAATAATAATAGTAAAAAGGATTAATAATAATAGTTATATGGATAAACACAAGAGTAATACGGATAGTAACAATAGTAATAAGAATAATAATAACAGTTATAGCGATATCAATAATAGTAACAAGAATAATAATAACAGTTATAGCGATAATAATAATAATAATATGGATAATAATAATAGTTATAAGGAGAAAGACAAGAGGAATAGGGATAATAATAATAGTAACAAGAATAATAACAACAGTTATAGCGATAATAATAATAATAATAAGGATAATAATAATAATAGTTATAAGGAGGAAGACAAAAGGAATAGGGATAATAATAATAGTAACAAGAATAATAATAACAGTTATAGCGATAATAATAATCGTAACAAGAATATTAATAACAGTTATAGCGATAATAATAATAGTAACAAGAATAATAATAACAGTTATAGCGGTAATAATAATAGTATTAAGGATAAAGGCAAGAGTAATACGGACAGTAATAATAGTAACAAGAATAATAATAACAGTTATAGCGATAATAATAATAGTAATAAGGATAATAATAATAGTTATAAGGATAAAGACAAGAGTAATAGGGATAGTAACAATAGAATAACCATAATAATAACAGTTATAGCGATAATAATAATAGTAATAACAAAAATAATAACAGTTATTAGCGATAATAATAATAGTTATACGGATAAAGACAAGAGTAATACGGATAGTAACAATAGAATAAGGATAATAATAACAGTTATAGCGATAATAATAATAGTAATAACCATTAATAATAATAGTTATATGGATAATAATAATAGTAATAAGGATTAATAATAATAGTTATAAGGAGGAAGACAAAAGGAATAGGGATAATAATAATAGTAACAAGAATAATAATATCAGTTATAGCGGTAATAATAATAGTATTAAGGATAAAGGCAAGAGTAATACGGACAGTAATAATAGTAACAAGAATAATAATAACAGTTATAGCGATAATAATAATAGTTATAAGGATATAGAAAAGAGGAATAGGGATAATAGTAATAGTAATAAGAATAATAATAACAGTTATAGCGATAATAATAATAGTTATAAGGAGAAAGACAAGAGTAATAGGGATAGTAACAATAGAATAACCATAATAATAACAGTTATAGCGATAATAATAATAATAATTAGGATAATAATAATAGTTATAAGGAGAAAGACAAGAGGAATAGGGATAATAATAATAGTAACAAGAATAATAGTAACAGTTATAGCGATAATAATAATAATAATAACGATAATAATAATAGTTATAAGGATAAATACAAGAGGAATAGGGATAATAGTAATAGTAATAAGAATAATAATAACAGTTATAGCGATAATAATAATAGTTATAAGGAGAAAGACAAGAGGAATAGGGATAATAATAATAGTAACAAGAATAATAACAACAGTTATAGCGATAATAATAATAATAATAAGGATAATAATAATAGTTATAAGGATAAAGACAAGGCCAATAGGGATCATAATAATAGTAATAAGAATAATAATAACAGTTATTAGCGATAATAATAAGAGTTATAAGGATAAAGACAAGAGTAATAGGGATAGTAACAATAGAATAACCATAATAATAACAGTTATAGCGATAATAATAATAGTATTAACTATAATAATAACAGTTATAGCGATAATAATAATAGTAATAACAATAATAATAACAGTTGTAGCGATAATAATAATAGTAAAAAGGATTAATAATAATAGTTATATGGGATAAACACAAGAGTAATACGGATAGTAACAATAGTAATAAGAATAATAATAACAGTTATAGCGATATCAATAATAGTAACAAGAATAATAATAACAGTTATAGCGATAATAATAATAATAATATGGATAATAATAATAGTTATAAGGAGAAAGACAAGAGGAATAGGGATAATAATAATAGTAACAAGAATAATAACAACAGTTATAGCGATAATAATAATAATAATAAGGATAATAATAATAGTTATAAGGAGGAAGACAAAAGGAATAGGGATAATAATAATAGTAACAAGAATAATAATAACAGTTATAGCGG
>CAMAOC010000430.1:0-41070 GCA_945859555.1 Megachile ligniseca
TTATTTCCCTTATTACTATTATTATTATCGCTATAACTGTTATTATTATCCTTATTTCCATTATTATTACCGCAATGACTGTTATTATTATACTTCTTCTATTATTACTATCCCTATTACTCTTGTCTTTATCCTGATATTTATTATTACTTCCCTTATTACTATTATTATTATCGCTATAACTGTTATTATTATCCTTATTACTAGTATTATTAGCACTATAACTATTATGATTATCCTTATTACTATTATTATTCGCACTATAACTATTATTATTATCCTTATTACTATTATTATTATCGCTATGACTGTTATTTTTATACTTATTCTATTATTACTATCCCTATTACTCTTGTTTTTATCCTTATAACTTTTATTGTTATGCTTATTACTATTATTATTAGCACTAAAACTATTATTATTATCCTTATTACTATTATTATTATCGCTATGACTGTTATTATTATACTTCTTCTATTATTACTATCCCTACTACTCTTGTCTTTATCCTGATATTTATTATTATTTCCCTTATTACTATTATTATTATCGCTATAACTGTTATTATTATCCTTATTACTAGTATTATTAGCACTATAACTATTACGTTTATCCTTATTACTATTATTATTCGCACTATAACTATTATTATTATCCTTATAACTATTATTATTATCGCTATGACTGTTATTATTATCCTTATTCTATTATTACTATCCCTATTACTCTTGTCTTTATCCTTATAACTATTAGTATTATCCTTATTACTATTATTATTATCGCAATGACTGTTATTATTATCCCTATTCTATTATTACTATCCCTATTACTCTTCTCTTTATCCTTATAACAATTATTATTATCCTTATTACTATTATTATTATCGCTATAAATATTATTATTATCCTTATTACTATTATTACTAGCACTATAACTATTATTATTATCCTTATTACTATTATTATTATCGCTATGACTGTTATTATTATCCTTATTCTATTATTACTATCCCTATTACTCCTGTCTTTATCCTTATAACTATTAGTATTATCCTTATTACTATTATTATTATCGCAATGACTGTTATTATTATCCCTATTCTATTATTACTATCCCTATTACTCTTCTCTTTATCCTTATAACAATTATTATTATCCTTATTACTATTATTATTATCGCTATAAATATTATTATTATCCTTATTACTATTATTACTAGCACTATAACTATTATTATTATCCTTATTACTATTATTATTATCGCTATGACTGTTATTATTATACTTCTCAGATTATTACTATCCCTATTACTCTTGTCTTTATCCTTATAACTATTATTATTATCCTTATTACTATTATTATTATCGCTATAACTATTATTATTATCCTTATTACTATTATTATTATCGCAATGACTGTTATTATTATCCCTATTCTATTATTACTATCCCTATTACTCTTCTCTTTATCCTTATAACAATTATTATTATCCTTATTACTATTATTATTATCGCTATAACTATTATTATTATCCTTATTACTATTATTACTAGCACTATAACTATTATTATTATCCTTATTAGTATTATTATTATCGCTATGACTGTTATTATTATACTTCTCAGATTATTACTATCCCTATTACTCTTGTCTCTATCCTTATAACTATTATTATTATCCTTATTACTAGTATTATTATCTCTATAACGATTATTGTTATCCTCATTACTATTATTATTATCGCTATGACTGTTATTATTATCCTTATTCTATTATTACTATCCCTATTACTCTTGTCTTTATCCTTATAACTATTATTATTTCCCTTATTACTATTATTATTATCATTATAACTGTTATTATTATCCTTATTACTCTTATTATTAGCACTATAAGTATTATGTTTATCCTTATTACTATTATTATTATCGCAATGACTGTTATTATTATACTTCTTCTATTATTACTATCCCTATTACTCTTGTCTTTATCCTGATATTTATTATTATTTCCCTTATTACTATTATTATTATCGCAATAACTGTTATTATTATACTTATTCTATTATTACTATCCCTATTACTCTTGTCTTTATCCTTATAACTATTATTATTATCCTTATAACTATTATTATTACCCTTATTACTATTATTATTATCGCTATAACTATTATTATTATCCTTACTACTATTATTATTATCGCTATGACTGTTATTATTATCCTTATTCTATTATTACTATCCCTATTACTCTTGTCTTTATCCTTATAACTATTATTATTTCCCTTATTACTATTATTATTATCATTATAACTGTTATTATTATCCTTATTACTAGTATTATTATCTCTATAACTATTATTGTTATCCTCATTACTATTATTATTATCGCTATGACTGTTATTATTATCCTTTTTCTATTATTACTATCCCTATTACTCTTGTCTCTATCCTTATAACTATTATTATTATGCTTATTACTATTATTTTTAGCACTATAACTATTATTATTATCCTTATTTCCATTATTATTATCGCAATGACTGTTATTATTATACTTCTTCTATTATTACTATCCCTATTACTCTTGTCTTTATCCTGATATTTATTATTACTTCCCTAATTACTATTATTATTATCGCTATAACTGTTATTATTATCCTTATTACTAGTATTATTAGCACTATAACGATTATTGTTATCCTCATTACTATTATTATTATCGCTATGACTGTTATTATTATCCTTATTCTATTATTACTATCCCTATTACTCTTGACTCTATCCTGATAACTATTATTATTAGCACTATAACTATTATTATTATCCTTATTTCTATTATTATTATCGCAATGAATGTTATTATTATACTTCTTCTATTATTATTATCCCTATTACTCTTGTCTTTATCCTGATATTTATTATTATTTCCCTTATTACTATTATTATTATCGCAATAACTGTTATTATTATACTTATTCTATTATTACTATCCCTATTACTCTTGTCTTTATCCTTATAACTATTATTATTATCCTCATAACTATTATTATTACCCTTATTACTATTATTATTATCGCTATAACGATTATTATTATCCTTACTACTATTATTATTATCGCTATACTATTATTATTATCCTTATTACTATTATTATTATCGCTATGACTGTTAATATTATACTTATTCTATTATTACTATCCCTATTACTCTTGTCTCTATCCTTATAACTATTATTATTATCGCTATGACTGTTATTATTATCCTTATTCTATTATTACTATCCCTATTACTCTTGTCTTTATCCTTATAACTATTAGTATTATCCTTATTACTATTATTATTATCGCAATGACTGTTATTATTATCCCTATTCTATTATTACTATCCCTATTACTCTTCTCTTTATCCTTATAACAATTATTATTATCCTTATTACTATTATTATTATCGCTATAAATATTATTATTATCCTTATTACTATTATTACTAGCACTATAACTATTATTATTATCCTTATTACTATTATTATTATCGCTATGACTGTTATTATTATCCTTATTCTATTATTACTATCCCTATTACTCTTGTCTTTATCCTTATAACTATTAGTATTATCCTTATTACTATTATTATTATCGCAATGACTGTTATTATTATCCCTATTCTATTATTACTATCCCTATTACTCTTCTCTTTATCCTTATAACAATTATTATTATCCTTATTACTATTATTATTATCGCTATAAATATTATTATTATCCTTATTACTATTATTACTAGCACTATAACTATTATTGTTATCCTCATTACTATTATTATTATCGCTATGACTGTTATTATTATCCTTTTTCTATTATTACTATCCCTATTACTCTTGTCTGTATCCTTATAACTATTATTATTATGCTTATTACTATTATTTTTAGCACTATAACTATTATTATTATCCTTATTTCCATTATTATTATCGCAATGACTGTTATTATTATACTTCTTCTATTATTACTATCCCTATTACTCTTGTCTTTATCCTGATATTTATTATTACTTCCCTTATTACTATTATTTTTATCGCTATAACTGTTATTATTATCCTTATTACTAGTATTATTAGCACTATAACTATTATGATTATCCTTATTACTATTATTATTCGCACTATAACTATTATTATTATCCTTATTACTATTATTATTATCGCTATGACTGTTATTTTTATACTTATTCTATTATTACTATCCCTATTACTCTTGTTTTTATCCTTATAACTTTTATTGTTATGCTTATTACTATTATTATTAGCACTAAAACTATTATTATTATCCTTATTACTATTATTATTATCGCTATGACTGTTATTATTATACTTCTTCTATTATTACTATCCCTACTACTCTTGTCTTTATCCTGATATTTATTATTATTTCCCTTATTACTATTATTATTATCGCTATAACTGTTATTATTATCCTTATTACTAGTATTATTAGCACTATAACTATTACGTTTATCCTTATTACTATTATTATTCGCACTATAACTATTATTATTATCCTTATTACTATTATTATTATCGCTATACTATTATTATTATCCTTATTACTATTATTATTATCGCTATGACTGTTAATATTATACTTATTCTATTATTACTATCCCTATTACTCTTGTCTCTATCCTTATAACTATTATTATTATCCTCATTACTATTATTATTATCGCTATGACTGTTATTATTATCCTTATTCTATTATTACTATCCCTATTACTCTTGTCTTTATCCTTATAACTATTATTATTATCCTTATTACTATTATTATTATCGCTATAACTATTATTATTATCCTTATTACTATTATTATTATCGCAATGACTGTTATTATTATCCCTATTCTATTATTACTATCCCTATTACTCTTCCCTTTATCCTTATAACAATTATTATTATCCTTATTACTATTATTATTATCGCTATAACTATTATTATTATCCTTATTACTATTATTACTAGCACTATAACTATTATTATTATCCTTATTACTATTATTATTATCGCTATGACTGTTATTATTATACTTCTCAGATTATTACTATCCCTATTACTCTTGTCTCTATCCTTATAACTATTATTATTATCCTTATTACTAGTATTATTATCTCTATAACGATTATTGTTATCCTCATTACTATTATTATTATCGCTATGACTGTTATTATTATCCTTATTCTATTATTACTATCCCTATTACTCTTGCCTTTATCCTTATAACTATTATTATTTCCCTTATTACTATTATTATTATCATTATAACTGTTATTATTATCCTTATTACTAGTATTATTAGCACTATAAGTATTATGTTTATCCTTATTACTATTATTATTATCGCAATGACTGTTATTATTATACTTCTTCTATTATTACTATCCCTATTACTCTTGTCTTTATCCTGATATTTATTATTATTTCCCTTATTACTATTATTATTATCGCAATAACTGTTATTATTATATTTATTCTATTATTACTATCCCTATTACTCTTGTCTTTATCCTTATAAGTATTATTATTATCCTTATAACTATTATTATTACCCTTATTACTATTATTATTATCGCTATAACTATTATTATTATCCTTACTACTATTATTATTATCGCTATCACTGTTATTATTATCCTTATTCTATTATTACTATCCCTATTACTCTTGTCTTTATCCTTATAACTATTATTATTTCCCTTATTACTATTATTATTATCATTATAACTGTTATTATTATCCTTATTACTAGTATTATTATCTCTATAACTATTATTGTTATCCTCATTACTATTATTATTATCGCTATGACTGTTATTATTATCCTTATTCTATTATTACTATCCCTATTACTCTTGTCTCTATCCTTATAACTATTATTATTATGCTTATTACTATTATTATTAGCACTATAACTATTATTATTATCCTTATTTCTATTATTATTATTATACTTCTTCTATTATTACTATCCCTATTACTCTTGTCTTTATCCTGATATTTATTATTATTTCCCTTATTACTATTATTATTATCGCCATAACTGTTATTATTATACTTATTCTATTATTACTATCCCTATTACTCTTGTCTCTATCCTTATAACTATTATTATCATGCTTGTTACTATTATGATTAGCACTATAACTATTATTATTATCCTTATTTCTATTATTATTATCGCAATGACTGTTATTATTATACTTCTTCTATTATTACTATCCCTATTACTCTTGTCTTTATCCTGATATTTATTATTATTTCCCTTATTACTATTATTATTATCGCAATAACTGTTATTATTATACTTATTCTATTATTACTATCCCTATTACTCTTGTCTTTATCCTTATAAGTATTATTATTATCCTTATAACTATTATTATTACCCTTATTACTATTATTATTATCGCTATAACTATTATTATTATCCTTACTACTATTATTATTATCGCTATGACTGTTATTATTATCCTTATTCTATTATTACTATCCCTATTACTCTTGTCTTTATCCTTATAACTATTATTATTTCCCTTATTACTATTATTATTATCATTATAACTGTTATTATTATCCTTATTACTGGTATTATTATCTCTATAACTATTATTGTTATCCTCATTACTATTATTATTATCGCTATGACTGTTATTATTATCCTTATTCTATTATTACTATCCCTATTACTCTTGTCTCTATCCTTATAACTATTATTATTATGCTTATTACTATTATTATTATCGCTATGACTGTTATTATTATCCTTATTCTATTATTACTATCACTATTACTCTTGTCTTTATCCTTATAACTATTATTATTATCCTTATTACTATTATTATTATCATTATAACTATTATTATTATCCTTACTACTATTATTATTATCGCTATGACTGTTACTATTATCCTTATTCTATTATTACTATCCCTATTACTCTTCTCTTTATCCTTATAACTATTATTATTATCCTTATAACTATTATTATTATCCTTCTTACTAGTATTATTATCTCTATAACTATTATTGTTATCCTCATTACTATTATTATTATCGCTATGACTGTTATTATTATCCTTATTCTATTATTACTATCCCTATTACTCTTGTCTCTATCCTTATAACTATTATTATTATCCTTATTACTAGTATTATTATCTCTATAACTATTATTGTTATCCTCATTACTATTATTATTATCGCTATGACTGTTATTATTATCCTTATTCTATTATTACTATCCCTATTACTCTTGTCTCTATCCTTATAACTATTATTATTTCCCTTATTACTATTATTATTATCATTATAACTGTTATTATTATCCTTATTACTCTTATTATTAGCACTATAAGTATTATGTTTATCCTTATTACTATTATTATTATCGCAATGACTGTTATTATTATACTTCTTCTATTATTACTATCCCTATTACTCTTGTCTTTATCCTGATATTTATTATTATTTCCCTTATTACTATTATTATTATCGCAATAACTGTTATTATTATACTTATTCTATTATTACTATCCCTATTACTCTTGTCTTTATCCTTATAACTATTATTATTATCCTTATAACTATTATTATTACCCTTATTACTATTATTATTATCGCTATAACTATTATTATTATCCTTACTACTATTATTATTATCGCTATGACTGTTATTATTATCCTTATTCTATTATTACTATCCCTATTACTCTTGTCTTTATCCTTATAACTATTATTATTTCCCTTATTACTATTATTATTATCATTATAACTGTTATTATTATCCTTATTACTAGTATTATTATCTCTATAACTATTATTGTTATCCTCATTACTATTATTATTATCGCTATGACTGTTATTATTATCCTTATTCTATTATTACTATCCCTATTACTCTTGTCTCTATCCTTATAACTATTATTATTATGCTTATTACTATTATTATTAGCACTATAACTATTATTATTACCGCAATGACTGTTATTATTATACTTCTTCTATTATTACTATCCCTATTACTCTTGTCTTTATCCTGATATTTATTATTATTTCCCTTATTACTATTATTATTATCGCTATAACTGTTATTATTATACTTATTCTATTATTACTATCCCTATTACTCTTGTCTCTATCCTTATAACTATTATTATTATCCTCATTCCTATTATTATTATCGCTATGACTGTTATTATTATCCTTATTCTATTATTACTATCACTATTACTCTTGTCTTTATCCTTATAACTATTATTATTATCCTTATTACTAGTATTATTATCGCTATAACTATTATTATTATCCTTACTACTATTATTATTATCGCTATGACTGTTATTATTATCCTTATTCTATTATTACTATCCCTATTACTCTTCTCTTTATCCTTATAACTATTATTATTATCCTTATTACTAGTATTATTAGCACTATAACGATTATTGTTATCCTCATTACTATTATTATTATCGCTATGACTGTTATTATTATCCTTATTCTATTATTACTATCCCTATTACTCTTGACTCTATCCTGATAACTATTATTATTAGCACTATAACTATTATTATTATCCTTATTTCTATTATTATTATCGCAATGAATGTTATTATTATACTTCTTCTATTATTATTATCCCTATTACTCTTGTCTTTATCCTGATATTTATTATTATTTCCCTTATTACTATTATTATTATCGCAATAACTGTTATTATTATCCTTATTCTATTATTACTATCCCTATTACTCTTGTCTTTATCCTTATAACTATTAGTATTATCCTTATTACTATTATTATTATCGCAATGACTGTTATTATTATCCCTATTCTATTATTACTATCCCTATTACTCTTCTCTTTATCCTTATAACAATTATTATTATCCTTATTACTATTATTATTATCGCTATAAATATTATTATTATCCTTATTACTATTATTACTAGCACTATAACTATTATTGTTATCCTCATTACTATTATTATTATCGCTATGACTGTTATTATTATCCTTTTTCTATTATTACTATCCCTATTACTCTTGTCTGTATCCTTATAACTATTATTATTATGCTTATTACTATTATTTTTAGCACTATAACTATTATTATTATCCTTATTTCCATTATTATTATCGCAATGACTGTTATTATTATACTTCTTCTATTATTACTATCCCTATTACTCTTGTCTTTATCCTGATATTTATTATTACTTCCCTTATTACTATTATTATTATCGCTATAACTGTTATTATTATCCTTATTACTAGTATTATTAGCACTATAACTATTATGATTATCCTTATTACTATTATTATTCGCACTATAACTATTATTATTATCCTTATTACTATTATTATTATCGCTATGACTGTTATTTTTATACTTATTCTATTATTACTATCCCTATTACTCTTGTTTTTATCCTTATAACTTTTATTGTTATGCTTATTACTATTATTATTAGCACTAAAACTATTATTATTATCCTTATTACTATTATTATTATCGCTATGACTGTTATTATTATACTTCTTCTATTATTACTATCCCTACTACTCTTGTCTTTATCCTGATATTTATTATTATTTCCCTTATTACTATTATTATTATCGCTATAACTGTTATTATTATCCTTACTACTAGTATTATTAGCACTATAACTATTACGTTTATCCTTATTACTATTATTATTCGCACTATAACTATTATTATTATCCTTATTACTATTATTATTATCGCTATACTATTATTATTATCCTTATTACTATTATTATTATCGCTATGACTGTTAATATTATACTTATTCTATTATTACTATCCCTATTACTCTTGTCTCTATCCTTATAACTATTATTATTATCCTCATTACTATTATTATTATCGCTATGACTGTTATTATTATCCTTATTCTATTATTACTATCCCTATTACTCTTGTCTTTATCCTTATAACTATTATTATTATCCTTATTACTATTATTATTATCGCTATAACTATTATTATTATCCTTATTACTATTATTATTATCGCAATGACTGTTATTATTATCCCTATTCTATTATTACTATCCCTATTACTCTTCCCTTTATCCTTATAACAATTATTATTATCCTTATTACTATTATTATTATCGCTATAACTATTATTATTATCCTTATTACTATTATTACTAGCACTATAACTATTATTATTATCCTTATTACTATTATTATTATCGCTATGACTGTTATTATTATACTTCTCAGATTATTACTATCCCTATTACTCTTGTCTCTATCCTTATAACTATTATTATTATCCTTATTACTAGTATTATTATCTCTATAACGATTATTGTTATCCTCATTACTATTATTATTATCGCTATGACTGTTATTATTATCCTTATTCTATTATTACTATCCCTATTACTCTTGCCTTTATCCTTATAACTATTATTATTTCCCTTATTACTATTATTATTATCATTATAACTGTTATTATTATCCTTATTACTAGTATTATTAGCACTATAAGTATTATGTTTATCCTTATTACTATTATTATTATCGCAATGACTGTTATTATTATACTTCTTCTATTATTACTATCCCTATTACTCTTGTCTTTATCCTGATATTTATTATTATTTCCCTTATTACTATTATTATTATCGCAATAACTGTTATTATTATACTTATTCTATTATTACTATCCCTATTACTCTTGTCTTTATCCTTATAAGTATTATTATTATCCTTATAACTATTATTATTACCCTTATTACTATTATTATTATCGCTATAACTATTATTATTATCCTTACTACTATTATTATTATCGCTATCACTGTTATTATTATCCTTATTCTATTATTACTATCCCTATTACTCTTGTCTTTATCCTTATAACTATTATTATTTCCCTTATTACTATTATTATTATCATTATAACTGTTATTATTATCCTTATTACTAGTATTATTATCTCTATAACTATTATTGTTATCCTCATTACTATTATTATTATCGCTATGACTGTTATTATTATCCTTATTCTATTATTACTATCCCTATTACTCTTGTCTCTATCCTTATAACTATTATTATTATGCTTATTACTATTATTATTAGCACTATAACTATTATTATTATCCTTATTTCTATTATTATTATTATACTTCTTCTATTATTACTATCCCTATTACTCTTGTCTTTATCCTGATATTTATTATTATTTCCCTTATTACTATTATTATTATCGCCATAACTGTTATTATTATACTTATTCTATTATTACTATCCCTATTACTCTTGTCTCTATCCTTATAACTATTATTATCATGCTTGTTACTATTATTATTAGCACTATAACTATTATTATTATCCTTATTTCTATTATTATTATCGCAATGACTGTTATTATTATACTTCTTCTATTATTACTATCCCTATTACTCTTGTCTTTATCCTGATATTTATTATTATTTCCCTTATTACTATTATTATTATCGCAATAACTGTTATTATTATACTTATTCTATTATTACTATCCCTATTACTCTTGTCTTTATCCTTATAAGTATTATTATTATCCTTATAACTATTATTATTACCCTTATTACTATTATTATTATCGCTATAACTATTATTATTATCCTTACTACTATTATTATTATCGCTATGACTGTTATTATTATCCTTATTCTATTATTACTATCCCTATTACTCTTGTCTTTATCCTTATAACTATTATTATTTCCCTTATTACTATTATTATTATCATTATAACTGTTATTATTATCCTTATTACTGGTATTATTATCTCTATAACTATTATTGTTATCCTCATTACTATTATTATTATCGCTATGACTGTTATTATTATCCTTATTCTATTATTACTATCCCTATTACTCTTGTCTCTATCCTTATAACTATTATTATTATGCTTATTACTATTATTATTATCGCTATGACTGTTATTATTATCCTTATTCTATTATTACTATCACTATTACTCTTGTCTTTATCCTTATAACTATTATTATTATCCTTATTACTATTATTATTATCGCTATAACTATTATTATTATCCTTACTACTATTATTATTATCGCTATGACTGTTACTATTATCCTTATTCTATTATTACTATCCCTATTACTCTTCTCTTTATCCTTATAACTATTATTATTATCCTTCTTACTAGTATTATTATCTCTATAACTATTATTGTTATCCTCATTACTATTATTATTATCGCTATGACTGTTATTATTATCCTTATTCTATTATTACTATCCCTATTACTCTTGTCTCTATCCTTATAACTATTATTATTATCCTTATTACTAGTATTATTATCTCTATAACTATTATTGTTATCCTCATTACTATTATTATTATCGCTATGACTGTTATTATTATCCTTATTCTATTATTACTATCCCTATTACTCTTGTCTCTATCCTTATAACTATTATTATTAGCACTATAACTATTATTATTATCCTTATTTCTATTATTATTATCGCAATGACTGTTATTATTATACTTCTTCTATTATTACTATCCCTATTACTATTGTCTTTATCCTGATATTTATTATTATTTCCCTTATTACTATTATTATTATCGCAATAACTGTTATTATTATACTTATTCTATTATTACTATCCCTATTACTCTTGTCTTTATCCTTATAACTATTATTATTATCCTTATAACTATTATTATTACCCTTATTACTATTATTATTATCGCTATAACTATTATTATTATCCTTACTACTATTATTATTATCGCTATGACTGTTATTATTATCCTTATTCTATTATTACTAACCCTATTACTCTTCTCTTTATCCTTATAACAATTATTATTATTCTTATTACTATTATTATTATCGCTATAACTATTATTATTATCCTTACTACTATTATTATTATCGCTATGGCTGTTATTATTATCCTTATTCTATTATTACTATCCCTATTACGCTTCTCTTTATCCTTATAACTATTATTATTATCCTTATAACTATTATTATTATGCATATTACTATTATTATTATCGCTATAACTATTATTATTATCCTTACTACTATTATTATTTTCGCTATGACTGTTATTATTATGCTTATTCTACTATTACTATCCCTATTACTCTTGTCTCTATCCTTATAACTATTATTATTATGCTTATTACTATTATTATTAGCACTATAACTATTATTATTATCCGTATTTCTATTATTATTATCGCAATGACTGTTATTATTATACTTCTCCTATTATTACTATCCCTATTACTCTTGTCTTTATCCTTATAAGTATTCTTATTATCCTTATAACTATTATTATTATCGCTATAACTATTATTATTATCCTTACTACTATTATTATTATCGCCATGACTGTTATTATTATCCTTATTCTATTATTACTATCCCTATTACTCTTCTCTTTATCCTTATAACAATTATTGTTATCCTTATTACTATTATTATTATCGCTATAACTATTATTATTATCCTTACTACTATTATTATTATCGCTATGACTGTTATTATTATCCTTATTCTATTATTACTATCCCTATTACTCTTGTCTCTATCCTTATAACTATTATTATTATGCTTATTACTATTATTATTAGCACTATAACTATTATTATTATCCTTATTTCTATTATTATTATCGCAATGACTGTTATTATTATACTTCTTCTATTATTACTATTCCTATTACTCTTGTCTTTATCCTGATATTTATTATTATTTCCCTTATTACTATTATTATTATCGCTATAACTGTTATTATTATCCTTATTACTAGTATTATTAGCACTATAGCTATTATTATTATTATCGCTATGACTGTTATTATTATCCTTATTCTATAATTACTATCCCTATTACTCTTGTCTCTATCCTTATAACTATTATTATTATGCTTATTACTATTATTATTATCGCTATAACTATTATTATTATCCTTATTACTAGTATTATTATCTCTATAACTATTATTGTTATCCTCATTACTATTATTATTATCGCTATGACTGTCATTATTATCCTTATTCTATTATTACTATCCCTATTACTCTTGTCTCTATCCTTATAACTATTATTATTATACTTATTACTATTATTATTAGCACTATAACTATTATTATTATCCTTATTCTATTATTACTATCCCTATTACTCCTCTCTTTATCTTTATAACTATTATTATTATCCTTATAACTATTATTGTTATCCTCATTACTATTATTATTATCGCTATGACTCTTATTATTATCGTTATTCTATTATTACTGTCCCTATTACTCTTGTCTCTATCCTTATAACTATTATTATTATGCTTATTACTATTATTATTCGCACTATAACTATTATTATTATCCTGATTACTGTTAATATTATTGCTATAACTGTTATTGTTATCCTTATTACTATTATTATTAGCACTATAGCTATTATTATTATTATCGCTATGACTGTTATTATTATCCTTATTCTATTATTACTATCCCTATTACTCTTGTCTCTATCCTTATAACTATTATTATTATGCTTATTACTATTATTATTCGCACTATAACTATTATTATTATCCTTATTACTATTATTATTATCGCTATAACTATTATTATTATCCTTATTACTATTATTACTAGCACTATAACTATCATTATTATCCTTATTACTATTATTATTATCGCTATGACTGTTATTATTATGCTTATTCTACTATTACTATCCCTATTACTCTTGTCTCTATTCTTATAACTATTATTATTATGCTTATTACTATTATTATTATCGCTAGAACTATTATTATTATCCTTACTACTATTATTATTATCGCTATGACTGTTATTATTATCCTTATTCTATTATTACTATCCCTATTAGTCTTGTCTTTATCCCTATAACTATTATTATTTCCCTTATTACTATTATTATTATCATTATAACTGTTATTATTATCCTTATTACTAGTATTATTATCTCTATAACTATTATTGTTATCCTCATTACTATTATTATTATCGCTATGACTGTTATTATTATCCTTATTCTATTATTACTATCCCTATTACTCTTGCCTCTATCCTTATAACTATTATTATTATGCTTATTACTATTATTGTTAGCACTATAACTATTATTATTATCCTTATTTCTATTATTATTATCGCTATGGCTGTTATTATTATCCTTATTCTATTATTAGTATCCCTATTACTCTTGTCTTTATCCTGCTATTTATTATTATTTCCCTTCTTACTATTATTATTATCGCTATAACTGTTATTATTATCCTTATTACTAGTATTATTAGCACTATAACTATTATGTTCATCCTTATTACTATTATTATTCGCACTATAACTATTATTATTATCCTTATTACTATTATTATTATCGCTATGACTGTTATTATTATACTTATTCTATTATTACTATCCCTATTACTCTTGTCTTTATCCTCATAACTATTATTGTTATGCTTATTACTATTATTATTCGCACTATAACTATTATTATTATCCTTATTACTATTATTATTATCGCTATAACTATTATTATTATCCTTATTACTATTATTACTAGCACTATAACTATCATTATTATCCTTATTACTATTATTATTATCGCTATGACTGTTATTATTATGCTTATTCTACTATTACTATCCCTATTACTCTTGTCTCTATTCTTATAACTATTATTATTATGCTTATTACTATTATTATTATCGCTATAACTATTATTATTATCCTTACTACTATTATTATTATCGCTATGACTGTTATTATTATCCTTATTCTATTATTACTATCCCTATTAGTCTTGTCTTTATCCCTATAACTATTATTATTTCCCTTATTACTATTATTATTATCATTATAACTGTTATTATTATCCTTATTACTAGTATTATTATCTCTATAACTATTATTGTTATCCTCATTACTATTATTATTATCGCTATGACTGTTATTATTATCCTTATTCTATTATTACTATCCCTATTACTCTTGCCTCTATCCTTATAACTATTATTATTATGCTTATTACTATTATTGTTAGCACTATAACTATTATTATTATCCTTATTTCTATTATTGTTATCGCTATGGCTGTTATTATTATCCTTATTCTATTATTAGTATCCCTATTACTCTTGTCTTTATCCTGCTATTTATTATTATTTCCCTTCTTACTATTATTATTATCGCTATAACTGTTATTATTATCCTTATTACTAGTATTATTAGCACTATAACTAATATGTTCATCCTTATTACTATTATTATTCGCACTATAACTATTATTATTATCCTTATTACTATTATTATTATCGCTATGACTGTTATTATTATACTTATTCTATTATTACTATCCCTATTACTCTTGTCTTTATCCTCATAACTATTATTGTTATGCTTATTACTATTATTATTAGCACTATAACTATTATTATTATCCTTATTTCTATTATTATTATTATACTTCTTCTATTATTACTATCCCTATTACTCTTGTCTTTATCCTGATATTTATTATTATTTCCCTTATTACTATTATTATTATCGCCATAACTGTTATTATTATACTTATTCTATTATTACTATCCCTATTACTCTTGTCTCTATCCTTATAACTATTATTATCATGCTTGTTACTATTATTATTAGCACTATAACTATTATTATTATCCTTATTTCTATTATTATTATCGCAATGACTGTTATTATTATACTTCTTCTATTATTACTATCCCTATTACTCTTGTCTTTATCCTGATATTTATTATTATTTCCCTTATTACTATTATTATTATCGCAATAACTGTTATTATTATACTTATTCTATTATTACTATCCCTATTACTCTTGTCTTTATCCTTATAAGTATTATTATTATCCTTATAACTATTATTATTACCCTTATTACTATTATTATTATCGCTATAACTATTATTATTATCCTTACTACTATTATTATTATCGCTATCACTGTTATTATTATCCTTATTCTATTATTACTATCCCTATTACTCTTGTCTTTATCCTTATAACTATTATTATTTCCCTTATTACTATTATTATTATCATTATAACTGTTATTATTATCCTTATTACTAGTATTATTATCTCTATAACTATTATTGTTATCCTCATTACTATTATTATTATCGCTATGACTGTTATTATTATCCTTATTCTATTATTACTATCCTTATTACTCTTGTCTCTATCCTTATAACTATTATTATTATGCTTATTACTATTATTATTAGCACTATAACTATTATTATTATCCTTATTTCTATTATTATTATTATACTTCTTCTATTATTACTATCCCTATTACTCTTGTCTTTATCCTGATATTTATTATTATTTCCCTTATTACTATTATTATTATCGCCATAACTGTTATTATTATACTTATTCTATTATTACTATCCCTATTACTCTTGTCTCTATCCTTATAACTATTATTATCATGCTTGTTACTATTATTATTAGCACTATAACTATTATTATTATCCTTATTTCTATTATTATTATCGCAATGACTGTTATTATTATACTTCTTCTATTATTACTATCCCTATTACTCTTGTCTTTATCCTGATATTTATTATTATTTCCCTTATTACTATTATTATTATCGCAATAACTGTTATTATTATACTTATTCTATTATTACTATCCCTATTACTCTTGTCTTTATCCTTATAAGTATTATTATTATCCTTATAACTATTATTATTACCCTTATTACTATTATTATTATCGCTATAACTATTATTATTATCCTTACTACTATTATTATTATCGCTATGACTGTTATTATTATCCTTATTCTATTATTACTATCCCTATTACTCTTGTCTTTATCCTTATAACTATTATTATTTCCCTTATTACTATTATTATTATCATTATAACTGTTATTATTATCCTTATTACTAGTATTATTATCTCTATAACTATTATTGTTATCCTCATTACTATTATTATTATCGCTATGACTGTTATTATTATCCTTATTCTATTATTACTATCCCTATTACTCTTGTCTCTATCCTTATAAGTATTATTATTATCCTTATAACTAGTATTATTAGCACTATAAATATTATGTTTATCCTTATTACTATTATTATTATCGCAATGACTGTTATTATTATACTTCTTCTATTATTACTATCCCTATTACTCTTGTCTTTATCCTGATATTTATTATTATTTCCCTTATTACTATTATTATTATCGCAATAACTGTTATTATTATACTTATTCTATTATTACTATCCCTATTACTCTTGTCTTTATCCTTATAAGTATTATTATTATCCTTATAACTATTATTATTACCCTTATTACTATTATTATTATCGCTATAACTATTATTATTATCCTTACTACTATTATTATTATCGCTATCACTGTTATTATTATCCTTATTCTATTATTACTATCCCTATTACTCTTGTCTTTATCCTTATAACTATTATTATTTCCCTTATTACTATTATTATTATCATTATAACTGTTATTATTATCCTTATTACTAGTATTATTATCTCTATAACTATTATTGTTATCCTCATTACTATTATTATTATCGCTATGACTGTTATTATTATCCTTATTCTATTATTACTATCCCTATTACTCTTGTCTCTATCCTTATAACTATTATTATTATGCTTATTACTATTATTATTAGCACTATAACTATTATTATTATCCTTATTTCTATTATTATTATTATACTTCTTCTATTATTACTATCCCTATTACTCTTGTCTTTATCCTGATATTTATTATTATTTCCCTTATTACTATTATTATTATCGCCATAACTGTTATTATTATACTTATTCTATTATTACTATCCCTATTACTCTTGTCTCTATCCTTATAACTATTATTATCATGCTTGTTACTATTATTATTAGCACTATAACTATTATTATTATCCTTATTTCTATTATTATTATCGCAATGACTGTTATTATTATACTTCTTCTATTATTACTATCCCTATTACTCTTGTCTTTATCCTGATATTTATTATTATTTCCCTTATTACTATTATTATTATCGCAATAACTGTTATTATTATACTTATTCTATTATTACTATCCCTATTACTCTTGTCTTTATCCTTATAAGTATTATTATTATCCTTATAACTATTATTATTACCCTTATTACTATTATTATTATCGCTATAACTATTATTATTATCCTTACTACTATTATTATTATCGCTATGACTGTTATTATTATCCTTATTCTATTATTACTATCCCTATTACTCTTGTCTTTATCCTTATAACTATTATTATTTCCCTTATTACTATTATTATTATCATTATAACTGTTATTATTATCCTTATTACTAGTATTATTATCTCTAAAACTATTATTGTTATCCTCATTACTATTATTATTATCGCTATGACTGTTATTATTATCCTTATTCTATTATTACTATCCCTATTACTCTTGTCTCTATCCTTATAACTATTATTATTATGCTTATTACTATTATTATTATCGCTATGACTGTTATTATTATCCTTATTCTATTATTACTATCACTATTACTCTTGTCTTTATCCTTATAACTATTATTATTATCCTTATTACTATTATTATTATCGCTATAACTATTATTATTATCCTTACTACTATTATTATTATCGCTATGACTGTTACTATTATCCTTATTCTATTATTACTATCCCTATTACTCTTCTCTTTATCCTTATAACTATTATTATTATCCTTATAACTATTATTATTATCCTTCTTACTAGTATTATTATCTCTATAACTATTATTGTTATCCTCATTACTATTATTATTATCGCTATGACTGTTATTATTATCCTTATTCTATTATTACTATCCCTATTACTCTTGTCTCTATCCTTATAACTATTATTATTATCCTTATTACTAGTATTATTATCTCTATAACTATTATTGTTATCCTCATTACTATTATTATTATCCTTATTTCTATTATTATTATCGCAATGACTGTTATTATTATACTTCTTCTATTATTACTATCCCTATTAGTCTTGTCTTTATCCTGATATTTATTATTATTTCCCTTATTACTATTATTATTATCGCAATAACTGTTATTATTATACTTACTACTATTATTATTATCGCTATGACTGTTATTATTATCCTTATTCTATTATTACTAACCCTATTACTCTTCTCTTTATCCTTATAACTATTATTATTATCCTTATAACTATTATTATTATGCATATTACTATTATTATTATCGCTATAACTATTATTATTATCCTTACTACTATTATTATTTTCGCTATGACTGTTATTATTATGCTTATTCTACTATTACTATCCCTATTACTCTTGTCTCTATCCTTATAACTATTATTATTATGCTTATTACTATTATTATTAGCACTATAACTATTATTATTATCCTTATTTCTATTATTATTATCGCAATGACTGTTATTATTATACTTCTCCTATTATTACTATCCCTATTACTCTTGTCTTTATCCTTATAAGTATTCTTATTATCCTTATAACTATTATTATTATCGCTATAACTATTATTATTATCCTTACTACTATTATTATTATCGCCATGACTGTTATTATTATCCTTATTCTATTATTACTATCCCTATTACTCTTCTCTTTATCCTTATAACAATTATTGTTATCCTTATTACTATTATTATTATCGCTATAACTATTATTATTATCCTTACTACTATTATTATTATCGCTATGACTGTTATTATTATCCTTATTCTATTATTACTATCCCTATTACTCTTGTCTCTATCCTTATAACTATTATTATTATGCTTATTACTATTATTATTAGCACTATAACTATTATTATTATCCTTATTTCTATTATTATTATCGCAATGACTGTTATTATTATACTTCTTCTATTATTACTATTCCTATTACTCTTGTCTTTATCCTGATATTTATTATTATTTCCCTTATTACTATTATTATTATCGCTATAACTGTTATTATTATCCTTATTACTAGTATTATTAGCACTATAGCTATTATTATTATTATCGCTATGACTGTTATTATTATCCTTATTCTATAATTACTATCCCTATTACTCTTGTCTCTATCCTTATAACTATTATTATTATGCTTATTACTATTATTATTATCGCTATAACTATTATTATTATCCTTATTACTAGTATTATTATCTCTATAACTATTATTGTTATCCTCATTACTATTATTATTATCGCTATGACTGTCATTATTATCCTTATTCTATTATTACTATCCCTATTACTCTTGTCTCTATCCTTATAACTATTATTATTATACTTATTACTATTATTATTAGCACTATAACTATTATTATTATCCTTATTCTATTATTACTATCCCTATTACTCCTCTCTTTATCTTTATAACTATTATTATTATCCTTATAACTATTATTGTTATCCTCATTACTATTATTATTATCGCTATGACTCTTATTATTATCCTTATTCTATTATTACTGTCCCTATTACTCTTGTCTCTATCCTTATAACTATTATTATTATGCTTATTACTATTATTATTCGCACTATAACTATTATTATTATCCTGATTACTATTAATATTATTGCTATAACTGTTATTGTTATCCTTATTACTATTATTATTAGCACTATAGCTATTATTATTATTATCGCTATGACTGTTATTATTATCCTTATTCTATTATTACTATCCCTATTACTCTTGTCTCTATCCTTATAACTATTATTATTATGCTTATTACTATTATTATTCGCACTATAACTATTATTATTATCCTTATTACTATTATTATTATCGCTATAACTATTATTATTATCCTTATTACTATTATTACTAGCACTATAACTAGCATTATTATCCTTATTACTATTATTATTATCGCTATGACTGTTATTATTATGCTTATTCTACTATTACTATCCCTATTACTCTTGTCTCTATTCTTATAACTATTATTATTATGCTTATTACTATTATTATTATCGCTATAACTATTATTATTATCCTTACTACTATTATTATTATCGCTATGACTGTTATTATTATCCTTATTCTATTATTACTATCCCTATTAGTCTTGTCTTTATCCCTATAACTATTATTATTTCCCTTATTACTATTATTATTATCATTATAACTGTTATTATTATCCTTATTACTAGTATTATTATCTCTATAACTATTATTGTTATCCTCATTACTATTATTATTATCGCTATGACTGTTATTATTATCCTTATTCTATTATTACTATCCCTATTACTCTTGCCTCTATCCTTATAACTATTATTATTATGCTTATTACTATTATTGTTAGCACTATAACTATTATTATTATCCTTATTTCTATTATTATTATCGCTATGGCTGTTATTATTATCCTTATTCTATTATTAGTATCCCTATTACTCTTGTCTTTATCCTGCTATTTATTATTATTTCCCTTCTTACTATTATTATTATCGCTATAACTGTTATTATTATCCTTATTACTAGTATTATTAGCACTATAACTATTATGTTCATCCTTATTACTATTATTATTCGCACTATAACTATTATTATTATCCTTATTACTATTATTATTATCGCTATGACTGTTATTATTATACTTATTCTATTATTACTATCCCTATTACTCTTGTCTTTATCCTCATAACTATTATTGTTATGCTTATTACTATTATTATTAGCACTAAAACTATTATTATTATCCTTATTAGTATTATTATTATCGCTATGACTGTTATTATTATACTTATTCTATTATTACTATCCCTATTACTCTTGTCTTTATCCTCATAACTATTATTGTTATGCTTATTACTATTATTATTAGCACTAAACCTATTATTATTATCCTTATTACTATTATTATTATCGCTATGACTGTTATTATTATACTTATTCTATTATTACTATCCCTATTACTCTTGTCTCTATCCTTATAACTATTATTATTATCCTCATTACTATTATTATTATCGCTATGACTGTTATTGTTATCCTTATTCTATTATTACTATCCCTATTACTCTTGTCTTTATCCTTATAACTATTATTATTATCCTTATTACTATTATTATTAGCACTATAGCTATTATTATTATTATCGCTATGACTGTTATTATTATCCTTATTCTATTATTACTATCCCTATTACTCTTGTCTCTATCCTTATAACTATTATTATTATGCTTATTGCTATTATTGTTAGCACTATAACTATTATTATTATCCTTATTCTATTATTACTATCCCTATTACACTTGTCTCTATCCTTATAACTATTATTATTATGCTTATTACTATTATTGTTAGCACTATAACTGTTATTATTATCCTTATTCTATTATTACTATCCCTATTACTCTTGTCTCTATCCTTATAACTATTATTATTATACTTATTACTATTATTATTAGCACTATAACTATTATTATTATCCTTATTCTATTATTACTATCCCTATTACTCCTCTCTTTATCTTTATAACTATTATTATTATCCTTATAACTATTATTGTTATCCTCATTACTATTATTATTATCGCTATAACTATTATTATTATCCTTACTACTATTATTATTATCCTTACTACTATTATTATTATCGCTATGACTGTTATTATTATCCTTATTCTATTATTACTATCCCTATTACTCTTGTCTTTATCCTTATAACTATTATTATTTCGCTTATTACTATTATTATTATCATTATAACTGTTATTATTATCCTTATTACTAGTATTATTATCTCTATAACTATTATTGTTATCCTCATTACTATTATTATTATCGCTATGACTGTTATTATTATCCTTATTCTATTATTACTATCCCTATTACTCTTGTCTCTATCCTTATAAATTTATTATTATGCTTATTACTATTATTATTACCACTATAACTATTATTATTATCCTTATTTCTATTATTATTATCGCAATGACTGTTATTATTATACTTCTTCCATTATTACTATCCCTATTACTCTTGTCTTTATCCTGATATTTATTATTATTTCGCTTATTACTGTTATTATTATCGCTATAACTGTTATTATTATCCTTATTACTAGTATTATTAGCACTATAACTATTATGGTTATCCTTATTACTATTATTATTAGCACTATAACTATTATTATTATCCTCATTACTATTATTATTATCGCTATGACTGTTATTATTATCCTTATTCTATTATTACTATCCCTATTACTCTTGTCTTTACCCTTATAACTATTATTATTATCCTTATTACTATTATTATTATCGCAATAACTATTATTATTATCCTTATTACTATTATTACTATCGCAATGACAGTTATTATTATCCTTATTCTATTATTACTATCCCTATTACTCTTCTCTTTATCCTTATAACTATTATTATTATCCTTATTACTATTATTATTATCGCTATAACTATTATTATTATCCTTACTACTATTATTATTATCGCTATGACTGTTATTATTATCCTTATTCTATTATTACTATCCCTATTACTCTTCTCTTTATCCTTATAACTATTATTATTACCCTAATAACTATTATTATTATCCTTATTACTATTATTATTATCGCAATAACTATTATTATTATCCTTATTACTATTATTACAATCGAATTGACAGTTATTATTATCCTTATTCTATTATTACTATCCCTATTACTCTTCTCTTTATCCTTATAACTATTATTATTATCCTTATTACTATTATTATTATCGCTATAACTATTATTATTATCCTTACTACTATTATTATTATCGCTATGACTGTTATTATTATCCTTATTCTATTATTACTATCCCCATTACTCTTCTCTTTATCCTTATAACTATTATTATTATCCTTATAACTATTATTATTATCCTTATTACTATTATTATTATCGCTATGACTGTTATTATTATACTTATTCTATTATTACTATCCCTATTACTCTTCTCTTTATCCTTATAACTATTATTATTATCCTCATTACTATTATTATTATCGCTATGACTGTTATTATTATCCTTATTCTATTATTACTATCCCTATTACTCTTGTCTCTATCCTTATAACTATTATTATTATGCTTATTACTATTATTGTTAGCACTATAACTGTTATTATTATCCTTATTTCTATTATTATTATCGCTATGACTGTTATTATTATACTTATTCTATTATTACTATCCCTATTACTATTGTCTTTATCCTTGTAACTATTATTGTTATGCTTATTACTATTATTATTAGCCCTAAAACTATTATTATTATCCTTATTACTATTATTATTATCGCTATGACTGTTATTATTATACTTATTCTATTATTACTATCCCTATTACTCTTGCCTCTATCCTTATAACTATTATTATTATCCTCATTACTATTATTATTATCGCTATGACTGTTATTATTATCCTTATTCTATTATTACTATCCCTATTACTCTTGTCTTTATCCTTATAACTATTATTATTATCCTTATTACTATTATTATTATCGCTATAATTATTATTATTATCCTTATTGCTATTATTATTATCGCAATGACTGTTATTATTATCCTTATTCTATTATTACTGTCCCTATTACTCTTCTCTTTATCCTTATAACTATTATTATTATCCTTATTACTATTATTATTATCGCTATAACTATTATTATTATCCTTACTACTATTATTATTATCGCTATGACTGTTATTATTATCCTTATTCTATTATTACTATCCCTATTACTCTTGTCTCTATCCTTATAATTATTATTATTTCCCTTATTACAATTATTATTATCGCTAAAACTATTATTATTATCCTTATTACTATTACTATTCGCACTATAACTATAATTATTATCCTTATTACTATTATTATTATTGCTATAACTGTTATTATTATCCTTATTACTATTATTAATAGCGCTATAGCTATTATTATTATTATCGCTATGACTGTTATTATTATGCTTATTCTACTATTACTATCCCTATTACTCTTCTCTTTATCCTTATAACTATTATTATTATCCTTATTACTATTATTATTATCGCTATAACTATTATTATTATCATTACTACTATTATTATTATCGCTATGACTGTTATTATTATCCTTATTCTATTATTACTATCCCTATTACTCTTCTCTTTACCCTTATAACTATTATTATTATCCTTATTACTATTATTATTATCGCTATGACTGTTATTATTATACTTATTCTATTATTACTATCCCTATTACTCTTGTCTTTATCCTTATAACTATTATTATTTCCCTTATAACTATTATTATTTCCCTTATTACTATTATTATTATCATTATAACTGTTATTATTATCCTTATTACTAGTATTATTATCTCTATAACTATTATTGTTATCCTCGTTACTATTATTATTATCGCTATGACTGTTATTATTATCCTTATTCTATTATTACTATCCCTATTACTCTTGTCTCAATCCTTATAATTATTATTATTTCCCTTATTACAATTATTATTCGCACTATAACTATTATTATTATCCTTATTACTATTATTATTATTGCTATAACTGTTATTATTATCCTTATTACTATTATTAATAGCACTATAGCTATTATTATTATTATCGCTATGCCTGTTATTATTATGCTTATTCTACTATTACTATCCCTATTACTCTTGTCTCTATTCTTATAACTATTATTATTATGCTTATTACTATTATTATTATCGCTATAACTATTATTATTATCCTTATTACTATTATTATTATCGCTATGACTGTTATTATTATCCTTATTCTATTATTACTATCCCTATTACTCTTCTCTTTATCCTTATAACTATTATTATTATCCTTATAACTATTATTATTATCCTTATAACTATTATTATTATCCTTATTACTATTATTATTATCGCTATGACTGTTATTATTATACTTATTCTATTATTACTATCCCTATTACTCTTGTCTTTATCCTTATAACTATTATTATTTCCCTTATAACTATTATTATTTCCCTTATTACTATTATTATTATCATTATAACTGTTATTATTATCCTTATTACTAGTATTATTATCTCTATAACTATTATTGTTATCCTCGTTACTATTATTATTATCGCTATGACTGTTATTATTATCCTTATTCTATTATTACTATCCCTATTACTCTTGTCTCAATCCTTATAATTATTATTATTTCCCTTATTACAATTATTATTATCGCTATAACTATTATTGTTATCCTTATTACTATTATTATTCGCACTATAACTATTATTATTATCCTTATTACTATTATTATTATTGCTATAACTGTTATTATTATCCTTATTACTATTATTAATAGCACTATAGCTATTATTATTATTATCGCTATGCCTGTTATTATTATGCTTATTCTACTATTACTATCCCTATTACTCTTGTCTCTATTCTTATAACTATTATTATTATGCTTATTACTATTATTATTATCGCTATAACTATTATTATTATCCTTACTACTATTATTATTACCACTATAACTATTATTATTATCCTTATTTCTATTATTATTATCGCAATGACTGTTATTATTATACTTCTTCCATTATTACTATCCCTATTACTCTTGTCTTTATACTGATATTTATTATTATTTCCCTTATTACTATTATTATTATCGCTATGACTGTTATTATTATACTTATTCTATTATTACTATCCCTATTACTCTTGTCTTTATCCTTATAACTATTATTGTTATGCTTATTACTATTATTATTAGCACTAAAACTATTCTTATTATCCTTATTACTATTATTATTATCGCTATGACTGTTATTATTATACTTATTCTATTATTACTATCCCTATTACTCTTGTCTCTATCCTTATAACTATTATTATTATCCTCATTACTATTATTATTATCGCTATGACTGTTATTATTATCCTTATTCTATTATTACTATCCCTATTACTCTTGTCTTTATCCTTATAACTATTATTATTATCCTTATTACTATTATTATTATCGCTATAACTATTATTATTATCCTTATTACTATTATTATTATCGCTATGACTGTTATTATTATACTTATTCTATTATTACTATCCCTATTACTCTTGTCTTTATCCTTATAACTATTATTATTTCCCTTATTACTATTATTATTATCATTATAACTGTTATTATTATCCTTATTACTAGTATTATTATCTCTATAACTATTATTGTTATCCTCATTACTCTTATTATTATCGCTATGACTGTTATTATTATCCTTATTCTATTATTACTATCCCTATTACTCTTGTCTCTATCCTTTTAACTATTATTATTATGCTTATTACTATTATTGTTAGCACTATAACTATTATTATTATCCTTATTTCTATTATTATTATCGCTATGACTGTTATTATTATACTTATTCTATTATTACTATCCCTATAACTCTTGTCTTTATCCTTATAACTATTATTGTTATGCTTATTACTATTACTATTAGCACTAAAACTATTATTATTATCCTTATTACTATTATTATTATCGCTATGACTGTTATTATTATACTTATTCTATTATTACTATCCCTATTACTCTTGTCTCTATCCTTATAACTATTATTATTATCCTCATTACTATTATTATTATCGCTATGACTGTTATTATTATCCTTATTCTATTATTACTATCCCTATTACTCTTGTCTTTATCCTTATAACTATTATTATTTCCCTTATTACTATTATTATTATCATTATAACTGTTATTATTATCCTTATTACTAGTATTATTATCGCTATGACTGTTATTATTATACTTATTCTATTATTACTATCCCTATTACTCTTGTCTTTATCCTTATAACCATTATTGTTATGCTTATTACTATTATTATTAGCACTAAAACTATTATTATTATCCTTATTACTATTATTATTATCGCTATGACTGTCATTATTATCTTATTCTATTATTACTATCCCTATTACTCTTGTCTTTATCCTTATAACTATTATTATTATCCTTATTACTATTATTATTATCGCAATAACTATTATTATTATCCTTATTACTATTATTATTATCGCTATAACTATTATTATTATCCTTACTACTATTATTATTATCGCTATGACTGTTATTATTATCGTTATTCTATTATTACTATCCCTATTACTCTTCTCTTTACCCTTATAACTATTATTATTATCCTTATTACTATTATTATTATCGCAATAACTATTATTATTATCCTTACTACTATTATTATTATCGCTATGACTGTTATTATTATCCTTATTCTATTATTACTATCCCTATTACTCTTCTCTTTATCCTTATAACTATTATTATTATCCTTATAACTATTATTATTATCCTTATTACTATTATTATTATCGCAATGACTGTTATTATTATCCTTATTCTATTATTACTATCCCTATTACTCTTGTCTCTATCCTTATAACTATTATTATTATGCTTATTACTATTATTGTTAGCACTATAACTATTATTATTATCCTTATTTCTATTATTATTATCGCTATGACTGTTATTATTATCCTTATTCTATTATTACTATCCCTATTACTCTTCTCTTTATCCTTAAAACTATTATAATTATCATTATAACTATTATTATTATCCTTACTACTATTATTATTATCGCAATGACTGTTATTATTATACTTCTCCTATTATTACTATTCCTATTACTCTTGTCTTTATCCTGATATTTATTATTATTTCCCTTATTACTATTATTATTATCGCTATGACTGTTATTATTATGCTTATTCTACTATTACTATCCCTATTACTCTTGTCTCTATTCTTATAACTATTATTATTATCCTTATTACTATTATTATTATCGCTATGACTGTTATTATTATACTTATTCTATTATTACTATCCCTATTACTCTTGTCTTTATCCTTATAACTATTATTATTTCCCTTATAACTATTATTATTTCCCTTATTACTATTATTATTATCATTATAACTGTTATTATTATCCTTATTACTAGTATTATTATCTCTATAACTATTATTGTTATCCTCGTTACTATTATTATTATCGCTATGACTGTTATTATTATCCTTATTCTATTATTACTATCCCTATTACTCTTGTCTCAATCCTTATAATTATTATTATTTCCCTTATTACAATTATTATTATCGCTATAACTATTATTGTTATCCTTATTACTATTATTATTCGCACTATAACTATTATTATTATCCTTATTACTATTATTATTATTGCTATAACTGTTATTATTATCCTTATTACTATTATTAATAGCACTATAGCTATTATTATTATTATCGCTATGCCTGTTATTATTATGCTTATTCTACTATTACTATCCCTATTACTCTTGTCTCTATTCTTATAACTATTATTATTATGCTTATTACTATTATTATTATCGCTATAACTATTATTATTATCCTTACTACTATTATTATTACCACTATAACTATTATTATTATCCTTATTTCTATTATTATTATCGCAATGACTGTTATTATTATACTTCTTCCATTATTACTATCCCTATTACTCTTGTCTTTATACTGATATTTATTATTATTTCCCTTATTACTATTATTATTATCGCTATGACTGTTATTATTATACTTATTCTATTATTACTATCCCTATTACTCTTGTCTTTATCCTTATAACTATTATTGTTATGCTTATTACTATTATTATTAGCACTAAAACTATTCTTATTATCCTTATTACTATTATTATTATCGCTATGACTGTTATTATTATACTTATTCTATTATTACTATCCCTATTACTCTTGTCTCTATCCTTATAACTATTATTATTATCCTCATTACTATTATTATTATCGCTATGACTGTTATTATTATCCTTATTCTATTATTACTATCCCTATTACTCTTGTCTTTATCCTTATAACTATTATTATTATCCTTATTACTATTATTATTATCGCTATAACTATTATTATTATCCTTATTACTATTATTATTATCGCTATGACTGTTATTATTATACTTATTCTATTATTACTATCCCTATTACTCTTGTCTTTATCCTTATAACTATTATTATTTCCCTTATTACTATTATTATTATCATTATAACTGTTATTATTATCCTTATTACTAGTATTATTATCTCTATAACTATTATTGTTATCCTCATTACTATTATTATTATCGCTATGACTGTTATTATTATCCTTATTCTATTATTACTATCCCTATTACTCTTGTCTCTATCCTTTTAACTATTATTATTATGCTTATTACTATTATTGTTAGCACTATAACTATTATTATTATCCTTATTTCTATTATTATTATCGCTATGACTGTTATTATTATACTTATTCTATTATTACTATCCCTATAACTCTTGTCTTTATCCTTATAACTATTATTGTTATGCTTATTACTATTACTATTAGCACTAAAACTATTATTATTATCCTTATTACTATTATTATTATCGCTATGACTGTTATTATTATACTTATTCTATTATTACTATCCCTATTACTCTTGTCTCTATCCTTATAACTATTATTATTATCCTCATTACTATTATTATTATCGCTATGACTGTTATTATTATCCTTATTCTATTATTACTATCCCTATTACTCTTGTCTTTATCCTTATAACTATTATTATTTCCCTTATTACTATTATTATTATCATTATAACTGTTATTATTATCCTTATTACTAGTATTATTATCGCTATGACTGTTATTATTATACTTATTCTATTATTACTATCCCTATTACTCTTGTCTTTATCCTTATAACCATTATTGTTATGCTTATTACTATTATTATTAGCACTAAAACTATTATTATTATCCTTATTACTATTATTATTATAGCTATGACTGTCATTATTATCTTATTCTATTATTACTATCCCTATTACTCTTGTCTTTATCCTTATAACTATTATTATTATCCTTATTACTATTATTATTATCGCAATAACTATTATTATTATCCTTATTACTATTATTATTATCGCTATAACTATTATTATTATCCTTACTACTATTATTATTATCGCTATGACTGTTATTATTATCGTTATTCTATTATTACTATCCCTATTACTCTTCTCTTTACCCTTATAACTATTATTATTATCCTTATTACTATTATTATTATCGCAATAACTATTATTATTATCCTTACTACTATTATTATTATCGCTATGACTGTTATTATTATCCTTATTCTATTATTACTATCCCTATTACTCTTCTCTTTATCCTTATAACTATTATTATTATCCTTATAACTATTATTATTATCCTTATTACTATTATTATTATCGCAATGACTGTTATTATTATCCTTATTCTATTATTACTATCCCTATTACTCTTGTCTCTATCCTTATAACTATTATTATTATGCTTATTACTATTATTGTTAGCACTATAACTATTATTATTATCCTTATTTCTATTATTATTATCGCTATGACTGTTATTATTATCCATATTCTATTATTACTATCCCTATTACTCTTCTCTTTATCCTTAAAACTATTATAATTATCATTATAACTATTATTATTATCCTTACTACTATTATTATTATCGCAATGACTGTTATTATTATACTTCTCCTATTATTACTATTCCTATTACTCTTGTCTTTATCCTGATATTTATTATTATTTCCCTTATTACTATTATTATTATCGCTATGACTGTTATTATTATGCTTATTCTACTATTACTATCCCTATTACTCTTGTCTCTATTCTTATAACTATTATTATTATCCTTATTACTATTATTATTATCGCTATGACTGTTATTATTATACTTATTCTATTATTACTATCCCTATTACTCTTGTCTTTATCCTTATAACTATTATTATTTCCCTTATAACTATTATTATTTCCCTTATTACTATTATTATTATCATTATAACTGTTATTATTATCCTTATTACTAGTATTATTATCTCTATAACTATTATTGTTATCCTCGTTACTATTATTATTATCGCTATGACTGTTATTATTATCCTTATTCTATTATTACTATCCCTATTACTCTTGTCTCAATCCTTATAATTATTATTATTTCCCTTATTACAATTATTATTATCGCTATAACTATTATTGTTATCCTTATTACTATTATTATTCGCACTATAACTATTATTATTATCCTTATTACTATTATTATTATTGCTATAACTGTTATTATTATCCTTATTACTATTATTAATAGCACTATAGCTATTATTATTATTATCGCTATGCCTGTTATTATTATGCTTATTCTACTATTACTATCCCTATTACTCTTGTCTCTATTCTTATAACTATTATTATTATGCTTATTACTATTATTATTATCGCTATAACTATTATTATTATCCTTACTACTATTATTATTACCACTATAACTATTATTATTATCCTTATTTCTATTATTATTATCGCAATGACTGTTATTATTATACTTCTTCCATTATTACTATCCCTATTACTCTTGTCTTTATACTGATATTTATTATTATTTCCCTTATTACTATTATTATTATCGCTATGACTGTTATTATTATACTTATTCTATTATTACTATCCCTATTACTCTTGTCTTTATCCTTATAACTATTATTGTTATGCTTATTACTATTATTATTAGCACTAAAACTATTCTTATTATCCTTATTACTATTATTATTATCGCTATGACTGTTATTATTATACTTATTCTATTATTACTATCCCTATTACTCTTGTCTCTATCCTTATAACTATTATTATTATCCTCATTACTATTATTATTATCGCTATGACTGTTATTATTATCCTTATTCTATTATTACTATCCCTATTACTCTTGTCTTTATCCTTATAACTATTATTATTATCCTTATTACTATTATTATTATCGCTATAACTATTATTATTATCCTTATTACTATTATTATTATCGCTATGACTGTTATTATTATACTTATTCTATTATTACTATCCCTATTACTCTTGTCTTTATCCTTATAACTATTATTATTTCCCTTATTACTATTATTATTATCATTATAACTGTTATTATTATCCTTATTACTAGTATTATTATCTCTATAACTATTATTGTTATCCTCATTACTATTATTATTATCGCTATGACTGTTATTATTATCCTTATTCTATTATTACTATCCCTATTACTCTTGTCTCTATCCTTTTAACTATTATTATTATGCTTATTACTATTATTGTTAGCACTATAACTATTATTATTATCCTTATTTCTATTATTATTATCGCTATGACTGTTATTATTATACTTATTCTATTATTACTATCCCTATAACTCTTGTCTTTATCCTTATAACTATTATTGTTATGCTTATTACTATTACTATTAGCACTAAAACTATTATTATTATCCTTATTACTATTATTATTATCGCTATGACTGTTATTATTATACTTATTCTATTATTACTATCCCTATTACTCTTGTCTCTATCCTTATAACTATTATTATTATCCTCATTACTATTATTATTATCGCTATGACTGTTATTATTATCCTTATTCTATTATTACTATCCCTATTACTCTTGTCTTTATCCTTATAACTATTATTATTTCCCTTATTACTATTATTATTATCATTATAACTGTTATTATTATCCTTATTACTAGTATTATTATCGCTATGACTGTTATTATTATACTTATTCTATTATTACTATCCCTATTACTCTTGTCTTTATCCTTATAACCATTATTGTTATGCTTATTACTATTATTATTAGCACTAAAACTATTATTATTATCCTTATTACTATTATTATTATAGCTATGACTGTCATTATTATCTTATTCTATTATTACTATCCCTATTACTCTTGTCTTTATCCTTATAACTATTATTATTATCCTTATTACTATTATTATTATCGCAATAACTATTATTATTATCCTTATTACTATTATTATTATCGCTATAACTATTATTATTATCCTTACTACTATTATTATTATCGCTATGACTGTTATTATTATCGTTATTCTATTATTACTATCCCTATTACTCTTCTCTTTACCCTTATAACTATTATTATTATCCTTATTACTATTATTATTATCGCAATAACTATTATTATTATCCTTACTACTATTATTATTATCGCTATGACTGTTATTATTATCCTTATTCTATTATTACTATCCCTATTACTCTTCTCTTTATCCTTATAACTATTATTATTATCCTTATAACTATTATTATTATCCTTATTACTATTATTATTATCGCAATGACTGTTATTATTATCCTTATTCTATTATTACTATCCCTATTACTCTTGTCTCTATCCTTATAACTATTATTATTATGCTTATTACTATTATTGTTAGCACTATAACTATTATTATTATCCTTATTTCTATTATTATTATCGCTATGACTGTTATTATTATCCATATTCTATTATTACTATCCCTATTACTCTTCTCTTTATCCTTAAAACTATTATAATTATCATTATAACTATTATTATTATCCTTACTACTATTATTATTATCGCAATGACTGTTATTATTATACTTCTCCTATTATTACTATTCCTATTACTCTTGTCTTTATCCTGATATTTATTATTATTTCCCTTATTACTATTATTATTATCGCTATGACTGTTATTATTATGCTTATTCTACTATTACTATCCCTATTACTCTTGTCTCTATTCTTATAACTATTATTATTATCCTTATTACTATTATTATTATCGCTATGACTGTTATTATTATACTTATTCTATTATTACTATCCCTATTACTCTTGTCTTTATCCTTATAACTATTATTATTTCCCTTATAACTATTATTATTTCCCTTATTACTATTATTATTATCATTATAACTGTTATTATTATCCTTATTACTAGTATTATTATCTCTATAACTATTATTGTTATCCTCGTTACTATTATTATTATCGCTATGACTGTTATTATTATCCTTATTCTATTATTACTATCCCTATTACTCTTGTCTCAATCCTTATAATTATTATTATTTCCCTTATTACAATTATTATTATCGCTATAACTATTATTGTTATCCTTATTACTATTATTATTCGCACTATAACTATTATTATTATCCTTATTACTATTATTATTATTGCTATAACTGTTATTATTATCCTTATTACTATTATTAATAGCACTATAGCTATTATTATTATTATCGCTATGCCTGTTATTATTATGCTTATTCTACTATTACTATCCCTATTACTCTTGTCTCTATTCTTATAACTATTATTATTATGCTTATTACTATTATTATTATCGCTATAACTATTATTATTATCCTTACTACTATTATTATTACCACTATAACTATTATTATTATCCTTATTTCTATTATTATTATCGCAATGACTGTTATTATTATACTTCTTCCATTATTACTATCCCTATTACTCTTGTCTTTATCCTGATATTTATTATTATTTCCCTTATTACTATTATTATTATCGCTATGACTGTTATTATTATACTTATTCTATTATTACTATCCCTATTACTCTTGTCTTTATCCTTATAACTATTATTGTTATGCTTATTACTATTATTATTAGCACTAAAACTATTCTTATTATCCTTATTACTATTATTATTATCGCTATGACTGTTATTATTATACTTATTCTATTATTACTATCCCTATTACTCTTGTCTCTATCCTTATAACTATTATTATTATCCTCATTACTATTATTATTATCGCTATGACTGTTATTATTATCCTTATTCTATTATTACTATCCCTATTACTCTTGTCTTTATCCTTATAACTATTATTATTATCCTTATTACTATTATTATTATCGCTATAACTATTATTATTATCCTTATTACTATTATTATTATCGCTATGACTGTTATTATTATACTTATTCTATTATTACTATCCCTATTACTCTTGTCTTTATCCTTATAACTATTATTATTTCCCTTATTACTATTATTATTATCATTATAACTGTTATTATTATCCTTATTACTAGTATTATTATCTCTATAACTATTATTGTTATCCTCATTACTATTATTATTATCGCTATGACTGTTATTATTATCCTTATTCTATTATTACTATCCCTATTACTCTTGTCTCTATCCTTATAACTATTATTATTATGCTTATTACTATTATTTTTAGCACTATAACTATTATTATTATCCTTATTTCTATTATTATTATCGCTATGACTGTTATTATTATACTTATTCTATTATTACTATCCCTATAACTCTTGTCTTTATCCTTATAACTATTATTGTTATGCTTATTACTATTACTATTAGCACTAAAACTATTATTATTATCCTTATTACTATTATTATTATCGCTATGACTGTTATTATTATACTTATTCTATTATTACTATCCCTATTACTCTTGTCTCTATCCTTATAACTATTATTATTATCCTCATTACTATTATTATTATCGCTATGACTGTTATTATTATCCTTATTCTATTATTACTATCCCTATTACTCTTGTCTTTATCCTTATAACTATTATTATTATCCTTATTACTATTATTATTATCGCTATAACTATTATTATTATCCTTACTACTATTATTATTATCGCTATGACTGTTATTATTATACTTATTCTATTATTACTATCCCTATTACTCTTGTCTTTATCCTTATAACTATTATTATTTCCCTTATTACTATTATTATTATCATTATAACTGTTATTATTATCCTTATTACTAGTATTATTATCTCTATAACTATTATTGTTATCCTCATTACTATTATTATTATCGCTATGACTGTTATTATTATCCTTATTCTATTATTACTATCCCTATTACTCTTGTCTCTATCCTTTTAACTATTATTATTATGCTTATTACTATTATTGTTAGCACTATAACTATTATTATTATCCTTATTTCTATTATTATTATCGCTATGACTGTTATTATTATACTTATTCTATTATTACTATCCCTATAACTCTTGTCTTTATCCTTATAACTATTATTGTTATGCTTATTACTATTACTATTAGCACTAAAACTATTATTATTATCCTTATTACTATTATTATTATCGCTATGACTGTTATTATTATACTTATTCTATTATTACTATCCCTATTACTCTTGTCTCTATCCTTATAACTATTATTATTATCCTCATTACTATTATTATTATCGCTATGACTGTTATTATTATCCTTATTCTATTATTACTATCCCTATTACTCTTGTCTTTATCCTTATAACTATTATTATTTCCCTTATTACTATTATTATTATCATTATAACTGTTATTATTATCCTTATTACTAGTATTATTATCGCTATGACTGTTATTATTATACTTATTCTATTATTACTATCCCTATTACTCTTGTCTTTATCCTTATAACCATTATTGTTATGCTTATTACTATTATTATTAGCACTAAAACTATTATTATTATCCTTATTACTATTATTATTATAGCTATGACTGTCATTATTATCTTATTCTATTATTACTATCCCTATTACTCTTGTCTTTATCCTTATAACTATTATTATTATCCTTATTACTATTATTATTATCGCAATAACTATTATTATTATCCTTATTACTATTATTATTATCGCTATAACTATTATTATTATCCTTACTACTATTATTATTATCGCTATGACTGTTATTATTATCGTTATTCTATTATTACTATCCCTATTACTCTTCTCTTTACCCTTATAACTATTATTATTATCCTTATTACTATTATTATTATCGCAATAACTATTATTATTATCCTTACTACTATTATTATTATCGCTATGACTGTTATTATTATCCTTATTCTATTATTACTATCCCTATTACTCTTCTCTTTATCCTTATAACTATTTTTATTATCCTTATAACTATTATTATTATCCTTATTACTATTATTATTATCGCAATGACTGTTATTATTATCCTTATTCTATTATTACTATCCCTATTACTCTTGTCTCTATCCTTATAACTATTATTATTATGCTTATTACTATTATTGTTAGCACTATAACTATTATTATTATCCATATTTCTATTATTATTATCGCTATGACTGTTATTATTATCCATATTCTATTATTACTATCCCTATTACTCTTCTCTTTATCCTTAAAACTATTATAATTATCATTATAACTATTATTATTATCCTTACTACTATTATTATTATCGCAATGACTGTTATTATTATACTTCTCCTATTATTACTATTCCTATTACTCTTGTCTTTATCCTGATATTTATTATTATTTCCCTTATTACTATTATTATTATCGCTATGACTGTTATTATTATGCTTATTCTACTATTACTATCCCTATTACTCTTGTCTCTATTCTTATAACTATTATTATTATCCTTATTACTATTATTATTATCGCTATGACTGTTATTATTATACTTATTCTATTATTACTATCCCTATTACTCTTGTCTTTATCCTTATAACTATTATTATTTCCCTTATAACTATTATTATTTCCCTTATTACTATTATTATTATCATTATAACTGTTATTATTATCCTTATTACTAGTATTATTATCTCTATAACTATTATTGTTATCCTCGTTACTATTATTATTATCGCTATGACTGTTATTATTATCCTTATTCTATTATTACTATCCCTATTACTCTTGTCTCAATCCTTATAATTATTATTATTTCCCTTATTACAATTATTATTATCGCTATAACTATTATTGTTATCCTTATTACTATTATTATTCGCACTATAACTATTATTATTATCCTTATTACTATTATTATTATTGCTATAACTGTTATTATTATCCTTATTACTATTATTAATAGCACTATAGCTATTATTATTATTATCGCTATGCCTGTTATTATTATGCTTATTCTACTATTACTATCCCTATTACTCTTGTCTCTATTCTTATAACTATTATTATTATGCTTATTACTATTATTATTATCGCTATAACTATTATTATTATCCTTACTACTATTATTATTACCACTATAACTATTATTATTATCCTTATTTCTATTATTATTATCGCAATGACTGTTATTATTATACTTCTTCCATTATTACTATCCCTATTACTCTTGTCTTTATCCTGATATTTATTATTATTTCCCTTATTACTATTATTATTATCGCTATGACTGTTATTATTATACTTATTCTATTATTACTATCCCTATTACTCTTGTCTTTATCCTTATAACTATTATTGTTATGCTTATTACTATTATTATTAGCACTAAAACTATTCTTATTATCCTTATTACTATTATTATTATCGCTATGACTGTTATTATTATACTTATTCTATTATTACTATCCCTATTACTCTTGTCTCTATCCTTATAACTATTATTATTATCCTCATTACTATTATTATTATCGCTATGACTGTTATTATTATCCTTATTCTATTATTACTATCCCTATTACTCTTGTCTTTATCCTTATAACTATTATTATTATCCTTATTACTATTATTATTATCGCTATAACTATTATTATTATCCTTATTACTATTATTATTATCGCTATGACTGTTATTATTATACTTATTCTATTATTACTATCCCTATTACTCTTGTCTTTATCCTTATAACTATTATTATTTCCCTTATTACTATTATTATTATCATTATAACTGTTATTATTATCCTTATTACTAGTATTATTATCTCTATAACTATTATTGTTATCCTCATTACTATTATTATTATCGCTATGACTGTTATTATTATCCTTATTCTATTATTACTATCCCTATTACTCTTGTCTCTATCCTT